>OW203764.1:32861482-32966985 GCA_934045905.1 Leuctra nigra | reverse complement strand
CTGACGAAACATTTATGAAAAAAGTGTAATTTTTGTTTTTCGAAGTCCGAAAAATATGAATCCAGCTCTTTCATTGGCTGATTCAGAAGATAATCGGTGGCCTAACACAATCCCCCCCCTCACCATTAAGAGACAAACGGAAGCGAATGGAAATCGCACGGTTCGTCAGAGCGTTTTTGAAATTTTGTCTTCCCACTTAATAATTTTAAAAAATCAGATAGTAACGACCCATAACAGTAAAATAATCGTATTTAACACTTTGAGGTCGCACCAGAGGTCATAAAGTTCTCCTGTGTGTGGCATTATTTAGTCTATTGGGCTGATGGGTCGTTACTATCTGAATTTTTAAGAAATTTTAGTGGGAAGACAAAATTTCAAAAAAACGCTCTGCCGAACCGTGCGATTCCCGTTCGCTTCCATTTGCATCTTAAAAATCCCACCATCAAAATGTTGCAAAACTCGAATCAGAATAATGCATCGATGTGTTGTACGTGTGATGTTTTCATCACAGCTCGCACTTCTGCTGGTCGCCGTGCTTGGCTGCTGGGACAAGGCGAGCGCCTCCTACATCAACCCTGTTGGCCACAATGAGGTGCTGCTTCACCCTTCCGAGGTGCAACATGGCCACTTCATCACCAGGTACCATGTTGCGTGCTCGCACCTATATTCATTTCATTCCGGTTGAATGTAAATAGCATTCTGTACAATTCCAAATACCTACTTGATATGAAGAATGGCGCAGGGTCGGGTAACAACTTAAAACCAGGAGTACAAGAAAGGAGTACCTATTACCAAAAATAAAGAAAAAAATATTTTTTAATTTATAAAAATTCATTTTATAATAATAAAATATTTTTTTTAAGAAAAGGGGGTAAAGAAGGCTACAACTTCTTTTTAATGCCCATAAAAATAGAAATATTAAAAAACTACCTCATAAATCAGTGGTATGTACTCAACCTTTTTGATTGCGGGCCAATAATACGTATTTGCTTTTGTTGGCGGGCCGCATTTTAAAAAAAGTACAACAATGCTCACGTGAGGTTCATTCCAGGCGCGTAGGAACTACTTTTTCATTGGGGGGTGTGGGGGTGGGCGAAGGTCCTTAGTTTTTGGCCCGCGGGGCGTTTTATTTTCATTTAACAATTTAAAAGTAATTCTTGGGCTTTAAAATGCACAAACTGAAGCAATAGGTACCCTCCAATTGTTGCTTATGGGTCTACAGGTTCTGGTTCATTCATGTGTCTTTTGTTTATTAGGAAATGAATCGAACAATGTTTCACACGCCAAAACAATAAACTCTTTTACAATATTCGGAAATGGTAAATGGCTTCATTATCATTGCAACAAGTATGAAGTTTAAGAAGCTTCCGTCGCATTTTCAGTCCGATACGTGGTCTTAACATAACAACTCTCAAATTTCCCCCAAATGAAACAATAAATTTTTTTTTTTTTTAATATTATTTTCACTATGGTCACATTTTTTAATAAGTAGGTATTTGAAACATAAACTGAGGGGCCACAAAAATTAGTCCAGCGGGCCACATGCGGCCCTCAGGTTGAGTATACCACTTCCCTAAATACTAACCAGATTCCATCTAATAGATGGAGAATGGATTCCAATGTATCCAATGGATTTCATCATTCTCAATGCCTTGGCAGTGCCCTTGATTTTTTACAAACCATGAAAAATAGATTTCCTAGGTTCATTCCAAAGCTATACAAAGCTGTACATTGCTGAGTTAGTTAAAATGGATCTAAAAAATTAACTAATTCATTATTCTTGTGGTTTGTTGACAGTTCCAAGCCAACAGATCAGTTACGAGATTTACTTCGCCATCATGAAGACTACGATTACGACTCCGACGACAGAACAAGAACCGTGACGTCCACCGTGACCGTCACCACCAGTAGCAGCACCAGCACCAGCACCAGCACAACTACAAGTGCCGCAAGCATCGTAGCCACCTCCACGGTCTTCTCCGTGAAAACCGTCACGGCATCGTCGATACAAACCAGCACCGTGTTCGCAAGCGTCAACAGCGGTGTCGTGACCACAGTCCTCATTCCCACCACCGTCTTCGTGACCAACGTGGCAACCGCAGTCAATACTGTGACGGCCACAGCTACTGTCACGTTACCAGTGACGACTTCTACGTCCATCACAACGATACCCGTGACCGTCTTCACGGGACAAACAGTGCTCAACACAGCAATTGTGACCGTCAACTCTCCAACGATAACTATTACTAGCTTCAGCACGGTCGGCACTACTACGTCAACTGTAACTGCGGTTTCCACTCAACTCACCACGACCACACAGACATCCACTGTTACCTTGACAATCCCAACGACAACGATAACCACCGTTCCCACGACGATTACTTCGACTTCAACTTCGACATTGACTTCAACTGTTTCCACAACGGTGACGAGTACTTCAACTACGACAACTACGAGTCCTACGACGACGACGGTAACGGCGACGGTTCCCACGACGACCACAATCACCTCGACTCTGACGTCCACTTCCTTCCAGACAGTTACGGCGCTCTCCAGTACTACGTCGACAGTTACGATTACTACTACACCGACAACTACAGTTCCAACCACGACAACTGTAACTACAACAGTTGTCGTGACGTCAACTTCAGTTGTGATATTACCAGGATAAACAACAGTAGGGAAATGATATAGGCAACTCGTTTCATTTATATCAAATCAATTATTTATTTATATTTGGGAACATTGTTAATATTTACCTGTAAGTTGACACAACATCAAGCAGAATATCTTTCAATATCAACATTCATATTTTTTTTTATTTCCCTTACATGTTTTCATAAAATAGAAATACTCCAAATCCTTCCAGTTCAATCATAACATTTGAGTAGTCTGGTCGGAAAACAATTATAAAATCCAAACAGTAGGTAAATCACACTTTCTTCACCTTTTCATTCTCAATTATGTTTGGTCATTACTCATTCTTGTAATCATACTCGTATATTTCATTAGTCTATGAACATCATCAAAAAATTTAAAATTAAAATCAACCATCATTAATCGATCACATAGTCAATCAAATCACATCTCAAAGCTGCAAATCACGCTCCGACTCCATCAACAATCTCAAAAACTTTTGCATAAAAACAGTAAACAAATTTGTCTTTAAGCTCAAAGCATCACAGAAACATTCTCATGTACATCATCAGCAGACACATAAATCACGCACCTCGAACATGAGTCAGATGATTACTTTATGTGTCCAAGGAGTACCTAACTCTAAGTTGCGAAAAATAATTCTAATTGTAATCCACATTCAGTCGATAAAATGGACGTAGGCGAGCGAGTAGGAGTCAATTCACACAACAGTGATCACTTCTAGAATAAACAGTTAAAAATAAACTTGATGAAACTAACGTTCAAAATAACAATAAGTCGTTGTAGTATTTGAACTTGAGACAGCGTTGCCACATCATGCCTCCTCCTCGTCCGTGTCAGACGTGGCAACAGCGGTGGCGGCCCCCTGGGCCCGGGTGAGTCGGTGTTGTCTGGAGAAGGCCAGAGCCTCCTCTCCCGTGTTCCGGAAGCTGATGAGAGGGTGGAGAGCCGTCCGCAGGCTCCAGAACAACTTGGGGAAGAGGATCTCTTGCTGAGCTAGCAACTGCTTACTCCGATAGCGCTCCTGCGAAAACACAGAATTAATCAATAAAACATTACACTTCGATTGAAGAAGATAGTTGTAACAAAAACACAAACAAGATCCATCTCCCAATTCAAGAAGTAAATTTCAAATTGAAATAACTGATTTCGATCACTGTCATTTGATTTTCAGTAAACTATATTTAGAGATGAGTGAAGTATGAAATCAGAATCAAGTCCTGGGATTACGAAGCCGAATGAATTTGACCTTACCATCGAGAATATACCGCATTACAGACATAGGCTGTATACCGTATTTTGATCCAAACGCCCAGTTTCCCTATCCTTTTAACATTGTGACGTAATCACCTGGGCGTGACATTGAGTCGAATCAAGTCGAATGAATGGAAATACAGGCATCCATGTTGGATCAGAAAGCCCGACGTCTTGAGTTTGGGCATTATGGGCACAGTTTTCAGGTCGTTTGATGACGCGACAAGTTTGATTTAACCCGTAAATATAGTTATGTAGAAGTTGAATTACAGTCAAACAAATCTTTTTTATTCAGCCTTGATAACGTCTTTAAAACTCACTTTTCAGTGGTGTCTTAACTGTTCCGCAACTAGGCTAATGGCGACGAATGGATGATCATCACAAGGACAGGGCAATGATGGAGAATAGATATGGATGTAGGTACGGTGTGAAGAAGCAGGTTGTGGTGTTTCAACAGGGATCTTTCCCAACATTTGCCTCTCGCCTCATGAAAACAACAAAAAATCTTGTTATGTTATTTTTCTCTCCCAACGTATTAGGTCACGCTTGGCAAAACCGGTCAAAACCCCTCGTTTTTAGCATCTCTTCCATTGTATTCACTGACAGCTACCTGGATTTCCCGTGACCGACATTCCCCACTCCACCTTTCTGAGGATGTACAAAATAGTGCAATAATACGTTTGCAATGAAAAACACTATAGAAAGGACGACCATGGGAATAGAACCTGGAACCTACACAGTGCAAGTTCAAGTGCGACAGAGAAATTTAATATTTTTCAATGCAAAAGCCAGTTCATATTTTGTTATTTTACCACCGTGGTATACTAATAGTCTTGATGCTTACTTTGGGTGCCTCGAAGCAGGCGGGACAGTTCTCCGCGATGACGGGAAGATTCCTGCTCTCCGCGAACTGCCTCAGCGCCTTCTCCCTCACGTAGACCAGCGGCCTGATGACTCGCAGGTCTCGCTCGCGGATGTAGTAGTGCGCCTTCATCGAGCGCAGCCGGCCGTTGTGGAACGCCGACATGAAGAAGCTCTCCACCAGGTCGTCGAGGTGCTGGCCGAGCGCAAGCACGTTGTAGCCGTTGGCGCGCGCCGTGGCGTACAGCCGGCCCCGCTTCATGCGGCTGCAGAAGCTGCACACGGAGCTGCAAGCGGCCGGGAGGGCAGCGGCCTGCTGCAGGATTGCTGCAACAAGATCATATGTTTTTAGCATGACCTTCTGCTTTTACAGACACAAATATGGTGCATTTGTGGATACGAAACAGGAGCCAAGCAAGAAGGATATTTTGCATTTCATTCTGTTTCCTAATATTTCAGAGCACAGGACACGAAGTAGATTCACAAATTACAATTGACACTGGAATTTTAAGGTGCCACACATGTTTTGTTATGTTGAAGCAAACAATGAAGACCATTGTATGTACCATTATCAATTTTTGGGATTGTGACCATTTCATTGAAGATGGACATTATGTTGAATGTGAAAAAATGAATTGCTCATTTTAGTTGACAAGGATTTTAAAATTTTGATCTTCTAAGGGTCAGTTTTTCAATGCCTTGCTATCTTTTAAACAGTCAATTAGGACTATATTGCCACGGCAACGACCAATGACAATCATCGAATGACCATTGAAAAATGAACTACTGGTTTCGCTGACTATTGATTCATTGAAAGACTGGTTCTTAATGTTATGGCCAAATTATATTTTGTTCAAAAGATACTGAATTTGAAAATCAGTCTGAAAGTCTGTAATAAGAATTTCAGTTAAGACGGCAGAGTAGTGAGCGTGACCTTGAAGAGAATTTTAATAAATTTTTATTTCTTTTACCAATGTAGTTATTAATAAAATAAGGCTTTGTAGGTACGAGTTTTAAGAACAGATTAATAAAATTAATTTGATAGTTTGGAATGGGTAGTTTTATTTTGTCCTACATAGGTTTAGTGCCATATTTTTACAAATTTTCGGGCACTAAACGTCTGTAGGACAAAATAAAAATAATAAACCACTACAAGGTATGAAATTGTTTTCATTGAACTGTTCTGAATACTCGTACAAAGTCTTATTTGATTACAAATTACATTGGTAAAAGATATTGATAAAAATCGATCAAAAAACTCTTCAAGGTCAAACTTAATACTCCGCCGTCTTAAGTCAGAGGCTCTCCTTTCACTAAACAAAAGGCAGAATGTTCTTTACGAGACACATTTAAGTCACTTTAAAGTTTAAAGTAATAACATTGCAGGAAGAACTAGTGGAGTAACTTCCAGTATAAATTTCCAATATAAAAAAAAAATGGTGGAATAGATTTCCAATTTAAATTTAAGGGATTTTCAAAATTTAAACTTGATCGTCTTGGGATTATAAATGTGAATTGAATGGACATTCCAGTGTTCCCTCAGTATTATCTCGTGTAACTCACGTTGTTCCTCGTAGAGGTAGTGCACTCCCAGCGAGGCGAGGTAGGGAATGAGGGGCCGCGGGTCGTAGGCCGAGCTGCCGGGGTCGACGGTGGCCGCGCCCAGCGTGAAGGCCACGCCCTTGGAGCGCGCGTAGAACTGGAACTGGTGCAGCGTGTGCAGCAGACTGAGGGAGTCCTTGCCGCCGGACAGACAGACCATCACGCGGTCGCCGTCGCGAATCATGCCGAACTCATGCAGCGCCTGACATCACAACACATCAAGAACACAAACATCTCAATCGATCATCATTCTTTTACAACGAGTGATAAGTGGTACCTCAAAGCATGTGCATTACTAAACTTGTGCATGATTTGTGCATGGGTGGGAAAAAGAGTTAGACATGTGGTTTGAATTTTCGGAGCAAGAAACCCAAACTAAAATCGAGGGATACATTTAAAGTGAAGTGAAGATTTAGAAAATCATTTGACATTAATTAATACATTATTTACTTATTTATGGTGCCTAATGAAAAGCAATGTAATGAAAATAAATAACTCATAGCCAATAAATCTACAAAGAGATTGTTTGATAACAATTGTCAATTTGTTAGAATATTTAAATATTAGGTTCGAATATTTGATAGGTCCGAGTTTTGCTATTAAATGCCATGTTGAACTGACCTCTACTGCTGGTTTCCAGATGGTTTTCGGCGGACAATGCCATCGCGCCTGGAAGACTCCATTGACAACCCCGACATCCGTGAGCCTCTCCTCCACTTCCGCCTCACTCGATGACCTCTTGGACGCCGACACGTTGACCTTCCTCTTCCTCGGCTGCTCTTCTGCATCGAGCATCAGGTTGATCCCGCTGTCTTGCGAGCTGATGCTGTTGATCGTGGACCGCATCAACGCGCACTGCTTGTTCTCCACGTTGGAAACCGCCTCCTCCTGATCCGTGTCGTCGGCTTTGCTCTCGGCGTTCGCTACATGGATCACCGTCTCCTCGCTCGAACAATCACTCGACTGCGTTAGATCTGTCACACGGTTATAGGCAAGTTGATGTTCGGAATCGGAAGACGTTAGACCTTCGACGGCGCTTCGGATCTCGGACTTGACTTCCGAGGCCATTTCTTTTGAACACTCCATGAGATAATCCATGACGTCAGAGACGGAAACTGAGCCGCCTCGTTCCTTCTCCGAACAAGGTCTCTCTACCGATAGGAAACTATTTGCATGACTCTCGTTTTCCATCGACTCTAACAAAACGTCCTCCACTTGCGATATCACTTCCCGAATCTCGGACTTAATCTCCGTGGCAATGTCGTTGGTGATCTCACGGACATACGCAGAGAGACCTTCGGAAGAATCGTCGAGGTAACTCTCTAAAGACGACGAATGTAAATTGTGAGTCGATACTGAATTGACACTAAAACACTGATCCATGCCTTTCAAGTCCGTCTGACTGCTGCTGTCGCATCGTTCCCTCGCGGTGGGCGTGAAGTGAATGAGGTGAGTGTCGAGGGGAAGTGAGAGAGGGATGTCGGTGCCGAGCGAGTAGCAGCGGTTGCGAGACTGCTGCAGAAGCACGGGGGCGGCCTCACCGACGGCGAAGTGAACCTGTTCCAGTGGTCCCATATCCAAGGAGAGAACAGGGAGAGGGGACAGCTGCTTGGGTGTGGTGGGAATGGTAGGGTCGAATGGGACGTCGTGCTTGACGTTCTGAGACTGGCCGAGGAGGAGGTCTTGCGCTTCGGAAGGCAGCATGAACCAACGAAGTCGCTCCGTGTCTTGGTCGAACATTGCTTTCTGGTCGGGCAGTGGACATCTCTGTGCCATCTAAAATAAAACCATAATTTATTATTTTATAATGTAGTTTGCTAATTAACTAAAAACACTGCCTATAATAAAGTAGGTGCCTTCTGAAAATCAGCAAGTACATAACTTAAGGGGGGCTGACTTATCAAAGGGTATGCATCTATCTAGTGGAGCGGTCGCTCCACGCCAGCCAAGTCGTACGGCGTGCGCACACACTCATTTAAAAAGGCTGGAGCAAACCCACTTTTACTGTAAGCATCAAAGTGGCATTTTCGGCCTACTGGATCTTAAAATTGGAAAATCTCACATTGTTGCGATATATCTTAATTTCGAGCTATGGCCCACCCTACAACATATACCAAATTTGGGAACAATAGGTTACGCCCTTTGCGCGCTAGAGGGCCGTGAAAACAGTGTTTTAGGGCGGTTTTCATAATAATAATAATAATAATAATCATCTCAGTAGTAGTAGTAGTAGTAGTAGTCTCCTGGAATTCAAATCCGGTAAACAGGCCACAGCCTAAACGGCTGAACCGATTGATCCCACATTTTTACCACGTGTGCACTTTTGGCGTCTGATTTAACCTTCACCCCATGAATTTTTTGTGCCGCCATTTTGAAACCGGAAGTGACGTCATATCTCGTCAACGGCTGGACCGATTGGAACGAAAATTGCGCCAAACAATTCAGACGGTCATCTATATGCATGATAAGTAGCAAAAGACTAAACATATTGTAAAGAAACCGGAAATGACGTAATGAAATTTGAAATACATATCGATTGGCTTTTTGGTAACAAAGGTTGATCCGATCATTTTGATATTTATGTAACGTATGTACTTTTGACGTCTCATGTGACTTGTTATAAAACCAACCGGAAGCCGCCATTTTGAAACCGGAAGTGGCATCATATCTCAATAGCGGCTAATTAGATTTCAACGAAACCAGCGCAAAACAATTTAGACGGTCAACTTGATGTATTATCATCAATAATATTTGCAGTTTCCCATACCTAAACCGGAAATGACGTCACACATTTTAATAAACTCACACATTTTTATTTTGATGCAATAAATATACTATTTGAGACAGCTTATAAAATTGTAATCATGTTTAAAATATACTTCAAGGGGTCAGAGATTTCAGCCGCCATTTTTAAACCGGAAGTAACGTCATATCTCAAAAACTGGTAGACAAATCGGTATGAAACTAGCGCCAAACGATTCGGAAGGCCATCATGGAATATGAACAGTACAAATAGAATTTTCCTATTTATGAGACCGGAAATGACGTCATTCAAATGTATAAATTATTATAATTCCCTCCTATACAATAAATACATATTCAGAAAGCTTAAAATGATACACATCATTTATAGAAATAAATTCTATGTGGCATTGCAGAAAGTTCAGCAGCCATTTTGAAAACCGAAGTGTTGCCATATCTCGGAACTGGGTTGACTGATTGGAATGAAACCTTTGCTATTCTTCGTGAAAGATCATTTAAAGCAATTATTTAGGACCATACGCTGCTATTCATTAGTGGTAACCAAATTGTAAAGGGTGATGATTTTTTAAAAGAATTTAGTAATTGTTCATTTCATATGTGTCACAAGTTGTTAGAATAAACTAAAAAAAGGAGTGATATCCCCATAAAAAAACACTTCGTGTAAAAATACCAGCCAAGTCTCTTCTACTAAAAAAAATATATGAAATCTAAAAATTCTGCACTGAAAAGTAATGATATCAAAAAATTTGCCAAGTCAAAACTTTATTTGAAAATCAAAAAATACTTGGCGCATCGATTTTTTAGGGCATTTTAGGTATACTTTTGTATATTTTATGTATATTTTATAACTGGCCTATACTTCTAAGCTATTAATATACAGATGCGCCAAGTATTTTTTGATTTTCAAATAAAGTTTTGACTTGGCAAATTTTTTGATATCATTACTTTTCAGTGCAGAATTTTTAGATTTCATATATTTTTTTTAGTAGAAGAGACTTGGCTGGTATTTTTACACGAAGTGTTTTTTTATGTATCTATTACTGCACTATATCATTGCAATAGTGTAGAATGCTTAAATACTTGTCATTACTCAGTCATAATATAGTGTGAGTGAAAAACTAAAATCTTCACAGAAAAATTAGAGTGATAAACTCTGACAGAATGTACACACAGATCACAATATATGTAGAATATTAGCATACATTACATCGCAACAGAAATTCTTTTCAATAGTTCAACAGATATCTCGATAAATATGAGCCTTTCTCATTTGTAGTTTTTAGTTTAATAGTGTCAAGACTTCATTCCAAATGACAACATTCTGAACAATTGTTCTGTTAAAGAACGTTACTACCACTTGTTTACAAAACCAGCATTCATCTTAACCACGGACCTTCCTGGCTCGGTTGCAGATCCCCCTGGCCGTGCGGAGGCACTCGGCACAGTCGGGAGGGAAAGTCTGCACTCCGGAGATGCGCCTCTCGTTGACGCTCATCTTGCCATCGTTGTAGCGCACGGCTCCCAGCCACTTGCGCTCCTTGAACGACAGGTTGGTGTGGTGCCGCCACTCGCCCGTCTCGGGGTTCACGATGTACTGCCAGGAGAAACCAGAATGTCGCGTCAACACACTTTCATGGTAGAAATTATATTGACATATATGTTCAATTTAGAAATATGGAAAAATAGTTCGGAATCAAATGTTTGAGATGAAAAGACATAGTGGAGAGGCAACAGCGGGAATATATAAGAGGATGCTGAAGAGAGTGATATGTCAGGACTGGCCAGCCAGAATCACCAAGTGCTGGCCCTAGATGTCAACCCTACGAACCAACGTAACGTAAAATGTATACAAAATTGAAAATAATGCCTTTTTTGGAACATATTTTTAAATTTTTTACCGTTAAGCACATTCAACTAAAATTAATCACCAAGGATGAGGTACACTCCTGGACACGTAAAATGGTCCGCAGGCTAGTATTTATTATTTATTTAAAGTAATTTTTTGGCCCTAAAACTCACACTAGCCATCCGGTCTTTGTGCCAAAAAATTACATTAAAATAAATGTTAAATACTGGCCATAGTGTCACTTAAACATTGACCGCGGACCAATTTCAGTGTCCAGGAGTGTATGTCCCAAATGTAATGTCATGAGCATACCTGCGGCAACAGTTTCCATCCCTCAGTGGCAACCATCTTGAGAGCCTCCAGCACGAAGCCGACTTCCGCGTCGGACATGAAGTACGGCAGACTGACTCGAGTGAAGCCGGGACGAAGCAACTCGTAGCTGGAGTGTTCCTCGTGGCGGCGGAGATGCGTTCGGTCCAGCCGTCTGTAACGTAGACCACGATGTAGATGACGCAACAGGCTTCAAGATCAAATAGAATACTGAATCTCAGTTTCCTTTGGTTGTTGGTGTAATAGCAGATAGCACTGTTTCTCCATTTGAGCTGAAACTTTGAGTACTACATATGAAGGTTTGCAGTATGGATTTTGAACAAAATTCTCCGAAGTGTTGAAATACCAAAATGTTCCAGCAAGTTCATATTTCGAGAGGTTCTCATCAGGAACATCACAATTTACAAATTGTTAGACGAATTCGGTGAAATCGGTAAAGAACCAATACACAATTTGAAATTTTAAGCAAAATTTCTAAAATTTGTCAAATTTGTGTACCGTCTAATTGAGTAAGTATTATGCCTCTTTGATCAAAATAAATTAAGTACTGCTGCTCCCTGTTTTAAAGGTTTGGTCAGTGGGTGGCTAATCCCACTAAGGTACCACATGATCGGTATTAAAAATAACAAATATTGAAGTGGAGAGAGTTTCGGCTACTTTCTCAAACAAACTACAATTCGGTGGATCATGCTAACGGATTAATGACACCAATCTCACGTTGGAGGCGTTGGAACGTACCCGTCCTCCAGCAGCACGTTCTCGTACTCGAGCGCCAGCTCCTGGTCGATGCCCATGAGGTCCTGCGCGTACGGCCCAGCGCATGCGCAGCCGCCGCGCGCCTGGATGCCGAACACGTCGTTCAGCACGACGCACACGAAGTTGTGGTGGAGGAACGTGCCGCGCGGGTGGCGCACCTGCAGGGGCAAGCGGAAGATAAGTGAATTGAAATTCTAATGGATTTCACAGAGCACAGAGAGATTGTCACACGTCATATGTTTCGGATGACGTTAGAAGTTTAATGAAAAACTTCGTTGGACTTTCACAAACTATTTTATTATTTATAAATGCAATATTTCGTCTACTTTCAGCAAACTTCATCAGGCATTTGAAATAACAACAGATGGATGGTTGTAGGAAACAATTTTTTTTTCAAAAAATTCAAAAAATTGTTTCCTACAGCCATCTATCTGTTGTTATGTCAAATGCCTGATGAAGTTTGTTGAAAGTACCGTATTAACTCGTGTATAAGACGCAATTATATGTCAATATTTTAATTCTGAAAACAGCCCTGCGTCTTATACACGCATACCAAGCTTTTTTCCCAGTAAATCCAAGGTGGATGTTTGTTAACAGAGCTGTGGTAGACTGCCACATGTTGTCTATCTCTGCCTTTCCCTCTCACTCTGTCTGGACTACTCATACTGTGTCTAGACACAACATTATTAACATATTACATGTGTGCAATAAAATGTTTTCCCTTACATTTAGATCAGGAGACAAAATATATGTTTACATCTGAAAAACATTGCTCTGACAGTCATAAAATAGACTAAACACTGTTGAATGGCGATCTAAATGGAAGGGGAGGAGGGGGGTTGGGTTTGTTTTGGAATGCAGAGGAAAGGCAGGTGCGTGCTTGTTAGAGCAAGCAACAGCTGCTGGGAAGAGACTCCCCTCCCCCCTTTCTCAGAAGCAGGAAATTGCTGTTTGTTTACAACAAGTTGGCAGTGATTTTCATTCAAATAGCTCAGTTAGCTGGAAAACCAACATTTAGATTGATATCATGTTTACAAACACACACTGTTTTTCATCATTTACTGCGTCTTATACACGCATGCTAAGTGTTTTCTTAAAATAGACTTCTCAAAACAAGAGTGCGTCTTATACACGAGTGCGTCTTATACACGAGTTAATACGGTAGACGAAATATTGCATTTATAAATTATAATTTACAATTTTTTAATAATTTGGAAAACAATTGTTTCCTACAACCATCCATCTGTAGTTATGTCAAATGCCTGATGAAGTTTGCTGAAAGTAGACGAAATATTGCATTTATAAATAATAAAATAGTTTGTAGAGTCCAACGAAGTTTTTCATTAAATAATCTCCAAACTTAGAACTGGAACTTGGATTGATACGTTAGTAGAAGTTAATAATGATTCTGTAACAACTCAACTCAATTGTGTTTTGAAGGACACACCTTCATTTTTACATAAAGGATTACAAAACAACAGACATATTGTGCTAACAGTAACACACTGCGTAATTAAACTATGTAATAAGGACAGTTTGCTGGAATATATTAATGTGAATGACAAGTGAGATGGTTACCATGAAGGAGAAGATGGGCAGGCGCTTGACCGTGCCCGAGGAAGGTCCCAGGAGGATGAGTTCGGGGATGGTGCGCACGTGAGCCAACACCATGCGCGTGATCTTCTCTTCACGCGCCATGATCCCGGCCACGCCCACAGCCTCCTTCAGCTGCATGGCGAGGCCGGCGCGGACCGACTCGACAACAGCAGCCGTTCCTGCGGAAACAAACACCATCTTATGTCAGCAAACAAGATAAAATAGTATGATATTGATATTTTCCAAAATCATTCTAAAAACTAGTACAAAAATGCAGACTACTCAATGTCTTCAGCAACCAGAGCCATCATGATAATACACATTGTGTTTATGAGTTTGTACACAAGATTTTGATGTTAGCCGTCACTGGGATATGTTCGGAACTCTCGATAATCGACTCCGTATTTTTAGATTTGGAATAATGATATCTCTATGACTATTCATCACTCAAAGAACATTTTGTGTTTATTGAGATAATGAACTACATTTACCATATTTTATGTTTTAATTTAATTCTTAATCCTGAGAAACATGTAATGAAACAAATGATAAGAATAATAAATTCAAAATGTTTAGAATACAAAATGGCTCATATCGTTTGTAAATAAGCCAGGCTGTTTAATTATCTACTGTCCTCCACTCACCCCCCTCCTCCCTGAGCTCCGTGTCCTGGAGATATCTGTGCGAGTCTCTGTTGACGAAGAACACGGTCCCGCCGCCGCATCCGTTGGGAACGGAGTTGCGGAACAGAGACTTCTTGGCGATGAGGACGCCGGGGGTTTGCACGCCGCCGACAAACTTGTGCACCGAGAAGAACATGGCGTCCTTGGCCACCGCTCGCTCATCCACGTTGGGCAGGATCGGGTTCATGTCCAGCTTCACGTACGGAGCTGGCGGTCACAAGATAGAATAATTAAACACTGTACATTAAAACAAACATTACTTGTACTTTGATATTTATCTCCTATTTATATTGTATCCATTGTACATTGGTATCTCTAAAACCTTACTATGTACAACCAAATGTAGTAATTTCTATTCTGGCATTATACTTTTATATTTGTAATCAAATGTTATTATTTTACTATAATCTTATTATGTAGGTATGTACTATAATCTATTTTACCTAATCACATCCAAGTGCAGGTATTTATAAAGAATGCAAATTCTTTTTGTTTTCAGCACATCGAATCTCTTTTGTTCCCGTCTCAAAGTAACTTAATAATAATGAGTACCTTTTTGCTTAAGACTTCCAGTAATTTTTTTGTTCTGCGCTGAAATTAGTCTGCGAACGATCAAAAATTTGTTCAATTTGCTAATGGGTCTGTTAATCTGTATCAAGTATAAAGCCACATACCTGCCGCTGCGTAGTCCCAGAACGCCAGAGCGCCGTACTGGTGCAGGAGGACGGTGGTGGCGATGTCGTCGGCTAGGACGCCGGTCACGTTGGACGCCGCCGAGAAGCAGCCGATCAGCTGGCGACCTTGACCGTAGTGCGCCTGCAGCTGGATCTCAAGGTCGACCAGGTCCAGGAATCCGTCGCGCGTCTCGCCGATGCGCACGACCTGGCCAAGAAACACCGGCGTAATCTTATCTTAGTACATATTTGCTCAGGGCTGTTGCTGTAGCAGGTTGAATGTTATTGTGTCAACTACTTAAATCATTTACTTTAGATATAAGTTGAATCAATAATATTGTGTTTAATGTTCACGTGCTGACCTTGACTCTCTTTCTATTTGCATACAATTAGATAGGAAATGGAGGATGATGAAAAACAAACAAACCAAATGACTTGGAAATCTTCAAATGCAATAATAATGTCAGCGGCTCGATTTTGGAACTTTAGTTTTGAGAAGTAGGCATTTCATATCTCTAGCCCATAGGGGAACAAGGCGAAAGGATACCATTACTCTACAGTTCCATTTCGTTGCGGACAATTCTAGTCCCTTCACTTTTCCTTAAGAACTACAAGGCTCTAACAATTCACTTCAGCCACCATTTCCTAGACACAAAATGATTTATCAATAAAAAATGTGAGATAGGTATGAGAGTTGAGTCAGCTATTATTAGTTATCTAAAACACAATGTACAGAGTTTATCATCAGCTTTGTATTCTCACTGTTTATTGTCTATTTTTGTATTGTGTATCATATTTATTGTATTTTAACTATTTTTTTTATTTTTTTATTTTTTTGTAATTTAACAAGGTCACACAGATGATATATTCTGTGATTGATTTTATCATTGGAAATTGTCGGTCAATGTTTTATAAACTTGGTCGGCCCCATCTCTGTATGGAGTGACGGAGCTTACCGTAGCGCCTTGCTCTCGCCATGGCAAGAGGTTGGAGTGGTGCTCGGCCGGGCCGACGAAGACGATGGAGGGCGCGGAGAGGTTGAGCGCGTGGAGCAGCTTGTGCACCGCGCCAGTGCACCCGTGCCCGGCGAATATCACAGCGTCGTGCTCAGAGGCGTTGACGGCGTTGCGGAAGATGTCCCGAGCCTCGTGTCTGCAACAAGAACCTCGTTACTTGCTTCACTCCACAGAGTCAATGCCAAGGTAGAAGGGGGACTGGGCTGTGAAGGACCGAGATGCATCGAGGCAAAAGATCCAGTAGAAACAAGTGAAGAAAGGGTCTAGTTAACAGAGAAGAGAAAGAAAAATGCTCATAAAATATGAATTCTCCGAGCATCCAGGTATTCTATTTTTATTTATTATCGTTTTGTTCGAATTCATTTAGGCGTAGTTAGAGTTGGAAATTTTCATGTTTTTTTTTTTTTTTTGAATACCTAATGTGTGTTTACTGTTTTGTGAAAATATTCAATACATTTTTAAATTTGTCCAATTCGATTAATTTTCACTCCAGGACAATACAACGTAATTTATATTGCAAAAGTCATGCATTTAGGAACTTGGAACGGTAAAGAGTGGAATCTTTTATGAACACTTCAGTTCAACCCGCATTATTGTATCTAGTCACACTGGAGAAAGATATTCGAGTGAAAAGTGACCCTTCAAAACAAAATGGCGCTCTCCTTGGGTTTTGGTGATTGCCATTGCATTGTGAACTATGACGTAGGGTAGAGTGGTCTTAATGCCACTGAAATGAATACTGACAAAACAATATCAAAAAAAGATATAGAATAGGTACCCTGGGGCCAGTTGTGTAGTCCTACAAAAATCTTTAGGTATACGATGAAAAATTGACATGCAAAGGAAAATAAGGGGGTTAAAATTTCGTCATTTGGAAACACTTTTGTTTGAAATAAAAGCCTTAAAACTCTATTTCTTTACTTTTAAAGACTTTTATAGTTATTTCATGCTTCAAATACAATTTAAATTGCTAAAATTTAAAGTTTTATGCGGTTTTCTGTATCAAATTTCAACTTTTTTTTCAACATGCATGAATAATTATGGAAGAAAAAATGTGTATGCCATTATACAGTGTATACCCTAACACAGGTCAATAATTATTTTTAGGTATAAGCCCTCGAGGTATATAGGTACCCTCGACTACACCAATGCCTGGGGCCCTATTCTATAACTCCAAATTACCAATTCAACCAGAATCCAAGTCACGGCCGTATAGATTGCCATTGCAATGAATTGGATTCTGACCGAATTTTTAAGTTACAGAATAAGGTCCCAGTCTGTCACAGGCAAGGTTGCAACAGAACAGAACAGTTGCTCAGTGATCTATAAACCTTGGATTAGTATGTCTAGAAAGGCTTCAAGCAAAATGCATATATTATTTTGTCAGGGGAAGATTTTACAAATTATGATAATTTTCCCAATTTATAAAAAAAATCACTGCTTCACTCATACTAAAAGTTTAACTACTCAAGATATAACAGCATAACACAGTTGTTTACACAAATTTTCTTTTTTCAAGCAAGCAGAAAATGTTGCTATCAGATCAGATGTGGATGTCAACAACTGAATTTATGCTACATTATGTTGTGAGAATTCCATACACCCAAGACAAAGCATAATTATTTATGCTTAAGGGTCACTGACAATGCTTGTATACATTACTTGTAATGTTGAAATGGAAATAAACTTACTTACTTACTAAACGTAATCAGACTGAGCCACTGCTTGTTTATTCAAATGTGAATGCTTAAAGCTCCATGGTAAGGGAGGGTTTAGCAGAGTAATCACAGTGAGAGAAGCTTGCAGCAATTAACGAAGTGGAACAAATGAAATCTGCATGGAAATGTCGCACAGCTCTTTAGAATAATGGCTTGACATGATGCCAGAGAAAAACAATGATTTTTTTAAGTTAAAGTATATGGTGATCGGATGAAGATATCAGCTTTAAAAAAATCCTTTGTTCACCTTACTCTTGCACACAATAAGAAAGAATCCCCTCTAAAATACTCAGAGGATTTTTCATACGTAAACTAATAATTTCAGTAGTAATTTTATTAAATTGATGGTTGGGAGGGGGGGGGGGGGTTAAGGCGTAAAAAAATGCGTAGGTATTCTTTAATTAAACATATTCTAATAACTGTCAAGAAATATTCTTATATTGCCCAAATCCAAATTTATCTGCCAGTACCCGCAAAAGTGTAACTGGGAGCCCCCCCCCCCCTTCCCCCACGGTTTCGAACGAATGTTTTCTTATGCAAACATGTCCCTGTAATGCCATACTGTTAGATCTAGGACGGGACGATTACTAGGTGTAGTAATCGCATATCGTCCCAGTAATCGTCCTAGCTTAGATCCAGTACCGAGAAAAACATATGCTTTTCAATATTTATTGTACGCATATTATTAAGGAATGTACTTTTTGAACTCGAGTCTATATTGAGGAAAAGAGGTTAAGAACCTCTGCAGTAATGCCTATAAGGAGGACGAAGCTATAGTCTTTGAATATTAAGTCTATATTCAAAGGTAGTACGCAAAACCCTCTTTAGGGTTTAAAGGCGCGTCGACAGCGAGGTTATTTTGCGTACTTATGGTTTTATATTTGTTAATTCATATACCTAGGTCATATGGAGGAGTCGACCAAATGGGCCCGGCCCGGAGGAGTCCAGCACTGGTGGGAGGGACCAGGCCGGAATGTGGACAGACCGGGGGGGGGGGGGGGGGGGGGGGGGAGGAGCCGGCCCGAGGGGACCGCAAAATCTAGGGAAGGCATGGGTAGGTCGACCCTGCTGTCAGTCATATTGAGACGGAGTGTGACGAACCGGAACAGCGTGGACTGCAGCGACGTGATGCTGGTGGTCGTGTGAGTGTTCCCGTAGGATGGAAGCACCTCCCTCAGGATGTAGTCCTCCAGGAACTGCAGGGACCTTCCAGACGCCGTGTAGTCGCAGTACACAACTGCAACAAACACATGCAACATCGACTGTCAGTCGTGGCCAGTGCGGTACATTCGGCTGCATTGCTTTTTTACAAAAGAAGATAAAAAAAAGGACGATAGGCAAAACACGGCTGCGATCAAACTACTGCATCCACATAAAAATTAGGTTTCCAGTAAATTCCTTTCGTTGGAAAAAAGGGGTATTGTAGTATTGTAGTTCTGTATTGTATTGCGTATTGTATTGCGTATTGTAGTATATGGTATATTTAGTAATTTAAAGATCGATTTTACCGAGCTTTGAAATGCGAAAACAGAAGTATAGACATTGTTTTGATAATATTGAATAAGGAAGTCACAACAAGTACCTAAGGAATCGCAATCTCTCTTGACCTGTGTTGAAGATAAGAATTGTGAAGAATCCATACTGGTGGCTGACTTCATTCAAACAAAGTGGGCGTCAGTCAATATTGTTCTGAGATCGAGAGCAAAACAACAAATAGAATCGTAATGTGGAAACGGGATCATCCCAGACGTTCCTCAATCCCAATACTTCGTTCCTACTTCGTCACAGATAAACGAGTGGCCTCCAAATTATCTTGACCTACATTTGAGTTGATAATTTTGCATGGAATCATTTGCACGAGAGTGTGTGATGCCATTTTTTGGAACCACCTAATATTTGCTAAACTATAACACCAAACAAGTGTATATTCTCTTTAGGAGCTCTTAGAAAATCGTGTGTCTTCTTAGAAGACAAGCAACAATCAAAGGTCAGAATATCTCGACATTTAAAAATATGAATAGGTCTGAATAGAATCACATCAATTCGTATTGTAGCATACACTCAGGAACGCAAATGACTCTGTTCTGTATGGGGCATGTTCAGCTGGGGTCAGCAGGTCATACACTGACTTCGTATGTCACTTGCTCTGGAGCACAACGGGACTGAGGTGCACTTGGCTATGTAGCGCATGTAGCTGTATGAACACACAACACACTGTATTGCATCATGCACTAACTGCACCCAGCATTGCAGTCCACACATTCTGTGCACCAGGCATTCGTTTGTCATCTTACACAGTCATGGTCTATTCTCGACAGTCTCATTTACACGCTCAAATCACTTGCCCAAACCTGCGACTCAAAGAAACTTCATTGTAAACAATAGACTTTGATGTACATTCGGTTTGTCAAAGAGATCAAAAGGTGGATTAAATAATTTAACAGAATCTTTGGCAGTGTAAAAGACGGGAGTGATCTGTTCCAACAGGTTAGCCGATTTTTCTTCTGGATTTGAATTTGATTTGTGATTTTAATTTAAGTAACCTGATCGTTGTTATGTTTTTTTTCGCATTATTATTACAATTATGAATATCTACTGACGACCGGATGTATGAATCAACTATTACGAAGATTATAAAACATCACATGACTGACATTTTAAACCTAGGACGAAACAAACCGCAAGAAAATTACACTAAAGTAATTAGGCTAAATATGGCAATAAATTGGCATGTACTAAAGTTTCAGCAATATATTTTATCAGAGATCTCACACACTTTCATTGACTAAACAATAGGGAAAGGTATTAAGATTGGATCTTTTGATTTGGAAACACTAGGTACAATGACTGTCGTCGATCCTGACAAATAGGCACAAAATGCTCTGTGTAATGCGCGTTACACAATTACTTAATATGCTGTGTGAGAGTTATATTTACCTTCGAAAGCTGAACCAACCCCAATAATGTGCTATGATACTGCTAGTGATCAAATGTGATAATGCCTACAGAGTACAATCGCTTCGAAGGGAAATATCTCATGCTCAGACTGAAACTGAAGTCGAGAACACGGCACCTCCACTACAAATATCTGCATGAAACACAAAACAATGGCGTCCCAATTGGAAAATCTTGCCAAGATCATGGCAAGATTTTTAAAATGTTCTGGGCAATAACAATTCAAGATCTTAGCAATATCTTGTAATATTTTTCAGGAGGGGGTGACTCCATTTATTATTTTAGCAAGATCTTGTAAAAAATTGCCAAGATCTTGATAATTTAGACAAGATCTTGTATAATTCTTGTTTACATTTTTTGAGGATATAGGCAATAATATTATCAAGATGGGACAATATCTTGCTAAGAACTTGCTAGGATCTTGTCAAGATCTTGTCATCAGGGTTGTCAACTGTCAAGTGAGGAACGTAATCATCACTGGCGCCACGGCCCGCGTCCTCGCATTCATATTCCTTCTATTTCTCCCGACACGCCGTGCATCACGACCATCACGACAATGGCGCCTGGCAATCGCAACGGGAAGAGGCCGCTTGATTGCCGCTATATTTAGCCGGGGAGTCGCGTGCTTGCGAATGAGATTACAGAGGAGGGCATGAATCTCTGCACATAAACAGCCTCCTTGAAGCTGATCACGGCGGTCAAGAGCAGCGAGGGAACTGGGTCAAGCAGCTTCCAATGCAATCGGGTTTAAAACTCCAGATGCACTCGGACAGTTTGCGATTTATAGCTGCTTCGGAGGGTGATTCAATATCGAATTTCAGACTCGCAATTTGAAAACTTTCTTGAGCTCCTCGGATCACACTAGAAGGGTGTGAATAGCATTGAGATGTGAAGCATGTCACTGTGACAAGAAAGTTCTTAGTTCATGTGACGCACCCCAGGCGATTCTTCTGGAATCCGATTCGGTGCAATGTTAATACATATGGCCAGAATCGGATTCCAGCAGGACGTGTCTAAACAAAATATAAATAATTTGCAATATATGGCCGAGAATACAGTGATTTTACAATCAGACTCTTTCTGCAATTCGGACGGAGAGTAATGTCGGATGGTTAAAGCAAAGGTTAAAGCTCCAGTACAAACACTGTAAATTATAAGATTAAAAGGACCAATTACACGCATTACCTATTACAGTTTTATCGCAAATTTAGTATCCTTTTTATATATTACTAATCAATCCCTAACCAGGCGCCATCTTTTATTGCTTGCTTGCGCGAGGTCATTCAAGATCAAATGTAATAACAGCTATAACAAGTATGGAGTTGTTTAATCTAGTGTTGTTATGATTATGTCATGTGCTGCATTGCATTACGTCAATCACCTGCACCCAATGTATTTGAAATGTTTTACAAGTGTCTACTGTCTACATCGATTATTTGTCGATAATAATTACGACAGTTGAGGTGGCCTGAAATAGAAAAATTTAGTATCTTCTCATAGGTTTTTAATAAGATTCCAGACGCTTCCAGTCAAATGTTTGACAAAACAAACCCATAAAAAACAAGACACACCTGTTCTGAACCTGGCAAAACATTGTGGAATATTTCTGCACGTTGTTATCCTTGACAGTTGTATTAAAAGTGGTCCAAAATAGACTCTGAGCGTGCACTTCAGACCATAGCACCATATTGGACGACACCTATGTTAGAGTAACAATAAAGGTCAATTTAAAACACCCCGATAAAGCTCAGCTGAACGGGATAAACCCGTAGTTACCATGGCAACAGCCAATTAATTAATCTAGCTATGTAATCTGTCAGGTAAACCAAAGCCTATCGTGATCCATCCAAACGGTAGACAGTCATTTTTGTACAAATTCATACAGTTGGTACAAAAACACAAAGTTTAGATGTGCTGGAATATATATATTTTATATTTCACCAAATTTGATTAGTAAAAGTCCACGTAGAATAAAATAAGAAACAATCTGGTCTCCAATGTTTCCAATAACCTCCTCAGACCCCTGGTATTCTGTATAGGATACACAAAAAGTGCCCGACTTCGGTATTTATTTGCTGAGTCACCGAAGTCGTAGGGACCTGCAGTTCAGGATTTTTAGATGTAACATAGGTTGAAGCACCTAACAGAATTTTTTTGAAGATTGTATGTTATTGGTCTACGCTGTGCCAATCATCTGAATATTAGCTACCAAAAAAAGCGACCGCCATTGCAGAACCCATTTTACAGTAATTTAATTAAATTGTAATTATACATTGTAGAATATAAAAAATAAATGTTTTATGGCTTCAATGCCATAACAAAACACCATAGATTTTTTTTTAAATTTTTACACCGTAACAATGATTTTTTAATTAGTCAATAAAAATTAAAAAATAATTAAAACATAAAAAGAACATTGAAAAAAAAAAGATTTTTTTAAAATATATTTATCGAATTTTTTCAAGTGTTTTTTTCTTAGGAAAATAAATTTCACCAAAATCTGGGCAAAAAAAATACGTTTGGGTCTGAGGAGGATAATACGAGGCGAACAAATTTGTCCGAGCACGCGACGAAACCATCCGAGTGAATCACAAGATCGTTATCGACAGATATCCACAAGGCCCTTCAAGATCCGCCGTCGATTTGCTCGATTTAGGTGCGAAATCGACTTGTTCCTCGCTCTAGCAGCGCCTTGGCCTCAAAATCAATTCGCCATTGATGCCTCCGCAACACGTGAGATTACTTCACTATCTTCGGATTATCAGACTAGAGATTAGAAGATGCAGTTTTGATTGTTGACATTATCTCTGACAGAATCCAAGTTCATCGAAACAAATCTTGTGATTTTTCCGAGCTCGGTAGTCAACAAGACTGAGGGGTTTCGTGCGGTTTCGAGAGATAAATGCTGGGAAGGTTGCCACTACCGTCCATCCTAACCTATCATCATCAGTCATACGCCCATAGTCCAGTCAAATCAGGCTTAAAAATGTCCAAACCCAAAACAAATTGCAGCATATGGTTTTTTGGTATCATTCTCTTCAGAAAAATGCCCTCTACAACATATCCAAAATCCGCCAAAATCCGCGCACCGGAAGTAATTTTAATCACTGTTTAATTTAATTTCCCATGTTAATTTCATCTTGCAAAAAAACTTTTTTTCATATAACTCCGATTTTGACGAAACTTAGCAGAATTGTTCACCCTCCTAAATGAACACAAAAAGCTCTCCGAGGGTTTTTCTCTAAATCTTATCGTTTGCGAAATAGGGCCCATCGAAAAGTCATATTTTAATCAGTTTTCGACGATTTCGGTCACTTTAGTGTAATTTGACGTTTTGCGAGGTCAAATGTTGCAATTTGTTGCGGTAAATCTCGCATCTGACTGGACTACTAGTTGCAGACAGTGCGACGTTGAACGCCACAAGTGATTGGACATGGCAACAGGTGATCGGGTTCCTTGAACTACGCCTCGCGATCAAGGCCTGGTACTGATTGATCAGTCATCGTGCTATTGTCTCAGCCGGCTGCCCGACACCGTGGTTCCCGCGAAACAAGGAAGTCCAGACTGTGGGACAGAGCGTCTGGCGGTCTCGAGTCTGACTCTGGACTAGAGCAACATCGTATCTCGTGAAACGGGGAACGGAAGAAGGCGATGGTCGAAAGAGTTGGGTACTTAGAAGGAGACATCCAAAATAGGAGGTTTATCCAGACATGACGTAGGTCATTACAACCGGCACTCCGAATAATACTGTACGTACCCGATGTCTATTTTCTCGATTGCTTCGCACAATTTGGAATCACCAAGCTTCTCAATTCAAACGGAAGTCAACAACTAACTACAATTTACGTTTTCTCTTACAAAATGACTGGTGTCACTATTACAAATATGATTAGATTTGAAGACAGAATTACTGTCTTATTCATTCACATCAGTCTCATTGAAATTAACATCGGGCCTTCTACCTCTGAGGTACAAAATTGTTCGTCGAATAGCGTCATTTCCCATGATCTGGACTAGGTGGTGTCAATGTAATCGTATTTAAATTTTCCAAAATATAAAATCAGTTGCAAGAAAATCAGTACAAGAAAATATTAACTGAAAAAAAAATATTACTGAAAAATGAAAATAGATAATTATTATTTTTATCATCTTTTTCAATGCATAAATGTGCAAAGTATTGTGAATAATATGAATAGTATTGTGCAAAGTATTGTGAATGTGTGAGTGCATCACGAGATGCGTTGTATCTGTGCGATGAGATAGTGTCCATGCCTACTAATGCAAGTGCAATCACGAGCCGCTGCAAACATCCAGGAATAAACGCCTCCATCAGCACTAGTGTTTAGCACTCGCTCGCTGCAATGCAAGCCGCGTGTGCATTTCCGTCATTGGCGTCACGTCCCATCCCATCGCATATCTCCGCTCGCATTACATATCTGTGCACAACAAACCAGGGCATCATGCGGCGCTGGAAAACACTTTGTAAACCAAACAGGACAGGAACAATCACTTATTTGCCAATCTTTCAAATTATTAAAGATGTTCAATTCACTATTTATTGAGCTGACCTAAGGAAAATAACTGGACGTGAATGTAAAAAAAAAAACATACCTATTTGAGTCGAGTTTGAGCACAAAAATTGAATTTTTTAGTGTTGGTTTTATTTCTTATAGGTGTAGGCTGAAGAAATAGGGCTTATTAATTACATTTGTGAAAGATTTATAGGTTAGGTATGAACATGAAAATTAATAATAATAATCACGAGAATTTACGTCGGATGGAATACAAAAAGTAGGCTACTCGAGCGATGTGTCTGGAAATATCAACCAAGATATGGTCAAGCTGCTACACTCAAGGGGTTGTATATCATTTCATGTATTTTCCTCAGTCTAAGTGACATCTTTCTACTTTAAATTATGTGCCGCGTTTGACGCCCAGAATATTCATACAAGAGACTTCTAGGAGTGTTCGTTTTGTTCAGAAGAATAGACTTCTTTCATGTTTCAATAACTTCACCAACTCGACACAATAAAATATTGAGAACAATACTTGAACAAAGGGCTCTGGAACATTTTACCAATTCCCTGCAATGTTTCTTAAACGCTGTGGCAAAGTCACTCACTGCATAAGGGAACATACATTACCACGTTCATTACTTCACAGTCCATACTCGAAGCAAGCCAAATTGCATAGATGACAGTTGTGTTGCCTAACCTAAGAGAGGTCAATCAGTTGCTATCTAGTAATGTTATTATTTGTTTATCTCTTCCATCCAATACCCACAAACCTGATATTACTGACTCATTGGCACTCTAGTTGAGCTCTAATGCAGGAGGGCGGTCAAAACAACCCTCTGTATATTGCGGGTGCGTGCCAATGCGACTCATGGGGACCCCTGGCTGGTTTCTATTGACGATTACTGTACATCTCAGCATGTCATATTTTAACATAGTTGACAATTGCAACGTGCAAGTACCAGGTCGATCGTGAAAATGTCTGCAAGTTACCAATATCGTCTCAAGATGGCGACCAAATATACAGTATTGTGCTCAGTGTTTCCAGACTTTTGCAGACACTTTTCCAGCCAAAACAACCCCATCATAACGAACCTGTTATGAGATTGACAAAAAAAATGTGGAGTGGCCTGTCGTTTTGACAGCTGTGTACTCGAGTTTGAGTTTGTAATCGCAGAAATCGAGTTTGAAATGTCAATCTAATCTCGATCAATATTGTGGAGCGTTAAAAATGCACTAGATCCAATGATCTGTCCACAAAATAATTTGTATCGATCCATCATATCATTGTCTGGTCACTAAGTTTCAAGTTCAAGTTTTTTTATTCGTCCCTATGTTTATAACAAAACAAATTAAACAAAACATAAAAATCAAACTTAAACAAGAATGCATAATAACTACATACATTTGCTTATATAAACTCGTCAATTGAATATAAACAATTTGACCACGACCACAACACCCGCATGTTATCTGCTGTCGAGCAATAAAAACCATTAATTAAAACCACAGCTATCTTCCCTCCATCAAGAACATAAGCCTTCATCGAAAGTAAAAGTGGCAAATCTCCGACGGCTGTTAATGAACCGAGCAATTCATTACGCCGCGAGTGAAACGATGCAAGTCGCGAAGAAAAACAAGTTCCACAAACGACGACGAGGAAGTGAGTGTGTCGGAAATAACACAAGAGAGGAGTGACGTGTCGCACCTGACAGCCAGATCGCAGCCAAGAACGTGTACGGTTCACAGAGATGTGAACCCAGGACCTGGACACAGGCTCCTTGCTTTAGACGAGATCGAAACACAGGGCATGTTTTATTTAGCTGGGGGAATGGTGATGAAGAATAAGTAAAAGGCCAATGAGCCCTGGAAACAATTTTTTCTGTTTGTACTTGACACTAATCAGTAATCACTACCGTTTTTCATCATTTGATTTGTAATAAGTAGACAAAAACAAAATAAAATAATTTGTAAAATAGATGTTTTAAAGAGTTCAAGTTCTTTTGATATTTTTTGGCCCTACTAAAAATGATCGCTCGGTAAATCTGATAGAATGCAAAATGTTAGATCGCAGAAATGTCAGAAGTCTGCCAAGCGATCTCCTTGTCTCACTCTAGTAATACCTCTCATTTCAATGATAATAACAAACACTGATTGATACGGAACATGACCAGCAGTCATGCAAATTTGTTCACCGTTCGTTTTTTGTTTGGCCAAGTGAACAGTAGTAGGTACTTGGGTTGAGCGGTCAGATGCTGTCACACTCACATCAATCAGGACCCCGGAGTGCAAACAGTGATTTCTTCCAGAGCTAACTTGCTCCGCCACAGGTTTTATCTAGTGGAGCGGTCGCTCCACGCCAGCCAAGTCGTACGGCGCGCATACTCTCACAAAACATACCGTTCAAACCTAAAGGCTGGAGCAACCCACTTTTACTGTAAGCATCAAAGTGGCATTTTCGGCCTACTGGATCTTAAAAATGGAAAATCTCACATTGTTGCGAAATATCTTAATTTCGAGCAATGGCCCACCCCACCATAAATACCAAATTTGGGAACAATAAGTTATGCCGTTTGCGAGCTAGAGGACCGTGAAAACAGTGAAATTGTACGGCTTTCTTCAGATGATTATTATTCTTAATCATCTTCCAATAAATTCCGCGGTCTCCGCCACAGCCTAAACGGCTGAGTCGATTAACCCGAAATTTTCACCACATATACAGCTCGTCTGCCTGAAGATACCTTGCCCCTTACGAATTTTTTGTGCCGCCATTTTGAAACCGGAAGTGACGTCATATCTCAAGAACGGCTCGACCGATCGGAACGAAATTTGCGCCAATCGATTCAGACGGTCCTGTATATAAAATATCAATAGTCGAAATATACATTTACTACTACCGAAACCGGAAATGACGTCATAAAAATGAAAAATCAGACTTTAATCCCCTCTTACAATAATAACTACATATACAGAAGTCTTATAATGATATTATATTAATGATATCATTTATATAAATTAATTCTTGGTAGCAGTGATTTCAGTCGCCATTTTGTTAACCGGAAGTAATGCCATATCTCGAAAACGGCTGGACCGATTGGAACGAAGCTTTCGCTATTCCTCATGGAATATCATTTTAAGCATTATTTAGTACCAAACGCATGTTTTCTTAGTAACCAAATCGGAATGTTTTATTTTTTAAAGGAATTAGTCATTGTTGCTCCGATTTGTGTTACAAGTGTGAAAATCATCTAAAAAAAGGAGTGATATCCCCATTAAAAACACTCCGTGTAAAAATACCAGCCAAGTTTCTTCAACTATAAAAAAATATAGGAAATCTAAAAAATTCAGCACTGAAAAGTAGTGATATCAAAAAATGGGCCAAGTCAAAACATGATTTTAAAAACCGAAATATACTTGGCGCATCGTTTTTTTAGGACATTAAGGTATGTTATTTATATTTATTAACATTTGATTTTTGGCATCAATATTATTTATACACGATGCGCCAAGTATATTTCGGTTTTTAAAATCATGTTTTGACTTGGCCCATTTTTTGATATCACTACTTTTCAGTGCTGAATTTTTTAGATTTCCTATATTTTTTTATAGTTGAAGAAACTTGGCTGGTATTTTTACACGGAGTGTTTTTAATGGGGATATACTCTTACTCTATACGTTATTCGTCGAATAAATATCAATTGTTTGGTTACGAACGGTTTGCCAAGGAGTAATTTTCCATTGAAAGTGGGAAGAAAGCAGTATCTATAAAAAGAATATAATTTTGATGCGCAGAACTACCAGTGCTGGTGTATGAGCAGATACGCCAGTATGAAGTTAGAATTTACTCTGAATAAAAATAATAACAGTCAAATGCAATTTCTTTTAAAATCCACGTTTGACCAATTGTTTTAAGTGTTACAGAGAATGAGCGCAATATCATGACCACAGGAAATAGGTCGTCGTACAAAGAAACTAAAAAAGGAAATTTGGAACGAACAGGGTCCGTTCAACTTGCGATCCAGCTAAAAATAAATGCGTTGTCCGCAGCTAACGAAAGAAAAACGGCACAATCGAACTAAAACAACGAGAAATCGAGGACAAGAGACGACAACGTCTGTCACCAACCGTCCGACTCCTTGAATTCCACTGTTACTTGAAACCCTCGCGTTGATGAGCGAGCACCTGTACGTGCAACACCTCGAACCGACATCTCCTTAGCGTAGCACGATCTTAATCAATCAAATTCTACACTAAACCTGTGTTTACCTGCAATATATAAAGCCATTTCAGGTCGAATTTGACAGCTTTTTCAAAATGAGATTAAAATGTCACTCATAAAGGTGGATTCACACGGCCGTTCCAAACTTCGAGTTTGAAACTCAAGTTTGCCGAAGTTCCGAATCACCGTTCCAAAAACCTTCGTGTGAACTATGAAAAGATTCGAACTGTGAGGATTGAGTTTCAAACTTTCATAGTTCACACGGGAGTTTTTGGAACGGCGATTCGAAACTTTGGCAAACTTGAGTTCCAAACTCGAAGTTTGGAACGGCCGTGTGAATCCACCTTAAGTCTACGTTTTGGATGAAGCTTTGTAAAATATTTGATCGATGTTGGTCTTGACCCACCATGGTCTTGAGTTGACTGACGACCTTCGGAGCATACTGACTTTTTTACCAATCTGACGATATTTTTTCAAACTTGAACCAATCAGAGGACTCTGTTAAAAATGTCTACTGCAAACTAGACAGATCTTTACATGTGTAGACAAAAGGTGTGACTTGTACAACGCCAACAACCGGATAAAAACAGAGATCGATCCGAGCCAAAAGTAGAAGCTATCAATTAAAGTTCTTTGCTGAAATAGACGAAAAATTAAGACTATAAGTCCTAGTAGACCGTCTTAGACAAAATAAATCGATTGCTAATTCCTGTCACAGTTTGCAGCCCTTTCCGAAAACCAACGTAGTTTAGAAAATCCTTTATCACTGTCATTCAGACAAGCTTAGGTACTTCATCAACTGGATAATCTACTAACTCATGTGATTCAGATATAATTAATTTGCCCTTTACAAGTCCCAGCCCGCAGTTGCAACCACAGTAGTCAGTCGCTGTAATAACTGTCATTGCCAGGGGATTCATTCCAGAGCTGTGTCAGCAGGGATAATGCGATCAATCCTAACAGACTGTAGCTCATGTCGAGCGCATCTTATGAATGTCGTGACAGTGAAATATCTCTAATAGGATTTAAAATAGTAAAGTATAATATAAGGTGTTTATTGAATTGAAAACTTGATACATTTTTATAGAATAGTACTTAAATCCACACTAACGTGTAGAAGTGAACGGGCTTATCTTTGTTATGAATTCAATGACATTGGCACACGTGACTTTTGCATGGATGCACAACAACAGTCAGACATAACTTATTGTCCGAATGTCATTGAATTAATATCACATTCTAAGATTACAATCAGTCATTGAGTCTAAAAAAATACAATTCATTATATTATATTTTAAATCGTAAGATATCATTTCATGATCATTCAAAAGTGCGTTAACGTCACTAGAATTGAATCATGTATTTGAGAAAGGTTAAGGCCGATATGTAAACTGAGTTAGGTAGATGAGAAACAAGTTTCTCAGTTTCTTTAAATGCAAGTTTATTAGGTAATTTATTTATATAAATTCAAGGATTGACGATTGTTGACATTTTTTCAGAGTATGCGCGGCCATGATTCGATTTTCACTTCGAAAGACATTGAATTTCGTTGAGAACTGATGCCCTTTCTTTAGGTTCAATACGATCTAAAGAAAGGGACTATGACTATGTCTAAAGACTATGTTTTGTTTTGTTTGGTCAGCAGTGCCCGATCAAGTACCATTGAACCAATCGATCTAAAATTTTGCAAGTAATTCAAGTGGTCTCGTGATAAGCTTTTGAACAGGATCATGTGATTTTTTTTTAAATTCAAATTCATACTGGAATTGGAACCGTTTGACCAATTATTTCAAATTTTGCATGGTCATCGGGACCAGCATTTTAGGTGCTTTTGGAAATTTATATGCTAATCTGTCGTTAAATTCAAAGTTATTTATATTTTAGAAAATTTTATGCTTGTTTGGAAATACTTAAATTTTCTTGAAGGAAATGTCAAGTTATTTTATCACTGCTTCTTTGATAATTTCGTTTCGGGCTCTTTCCAAGGTATGTAGAGCAGAGACTTACTTGCAAACGCAATTCGCATGCAATCCGTAGGTTCGCTCATCAACGCGGTACACAGAGCGATTTCTTTAGTAATAATACTTACGTCCGGTAACTAACAGATCGAATTGACTTTTAAATTTTTTTTTCCCGGTATTGTTATTGGTTCAAAGCTGGGTGAAACCAGGACAAAGAGGTAATGAACTATATAGGAAAAGGCCACATCACGGCAACTCGGGCAAAAAGTTTCGTGGAACCTGCCCGGGGGTTTGAACTGGATCGGCACCAAGAGAAGTAGGTAAACATCGAGATAATCGAGTGGCTGAGTGACGCACGTCAGACGGGTTGGTTTGGTTGTCTTGGCAACTAGTGAAAGCTGCTGGGGAACCAGACTGCGTGTCTGCGTCTCAAAGTGGCCGAATTAATTCCACCACATCACGTGACGTGCTGGACCCGCGGGGAATTATAGGTGGGCGAGAACAGTCTCGACTATACGCAGGTATTTTAGGGTCTGGTTGCTATGCCAGTTCGACTCCAGACTTGACAGATACTTGGGACTGGAGATGGTCCATGGATGGAAAGCCACGTTGGGAATTGAAAAAGTATTTTTATAATTTTCTATAAACTTTAAATATTATTTTTTGTTTGTAAAAATATTTTCGGCTAAACTTTACTAAACTGGTGTAAAACTTTCAATTATCAACAATATTAAAATCTGTATATTTTGTGTAAAATTCTTTTCTCTACAATTCCAAATAAATTAGTGTAAAATGACTTTTGTATTTGAAATTACGGTGCATTATTGTCTTTAGGCGAAATTTATTTAAAAACAGCGACAATTTTCAAACAAAATGTTTTCATTAAAATGCCTATTACTATAGTTTTCCAGTTATCCCTAGAGATTTTCCCCATGCCGTGTCATGGGAAACTCGCAATTTCCATGTCCTCGGTTGTATACTTTAGAGTTAGACACAGTACGAGATTGTGAACAAAGCCTTACATTGATTTCCAGAAGGTATAATAAAATTAAAAAGCTATAAAACAATAAATAATTAAGCTGTTTGCAAGTATTTAGGTTGCTTCATATTACGGAAAAATTAGTCCAAGGATTGCTATATCATTCACTTATGTCGGGGTCAATCACTTAGAGATCAGTGATAATTATTAGATCAAGATCCACGGGAGAATGCTGCACGTTCAGCATGCATTCAACAACTCAACTATCACAAAGAAGGCCGAGGAAATGCAATGCAAGACTGACGTAACATGAGCACTTCCTGGAGTATAAGTGAAGAGTCACTTGTAAAATAATGAGAAAATCTATTTTTAATAATAGTAGCACAAGCTATTCATCTTTATCGGAATTGATACCTCTTCATCACCTATTTCAAGAATACGGGTCCACCCCAAGGGGTTGACAATGGACAATTTAAAGTACATCCCTTGTTTCTTTGTTTATGTATGGTTTTTTAAACATAAATCAACTGATTTTCCTATGTTTTTGTGACTTATAATTGTTTGATATTCTGTGATATGTTACATCCGTGACATTTTGAATTCAACGAGGACATGTCCAGTAATTTTTAGTTGTTAACGCCCTCACAGTACCTAATCTAATTACTGTAATTTAAGTAATTTGCGATTATCTATTTTCCGAGTGCCCATCGTACTTGGAAGACACGTGCACATATGTTTGATTTTACACCTATGTCAACCGAACAAATATTAAATATAGATAGCATTAGCGACATTGAAACATTTAGGTACTGATACTAAATGCCAATACTACGGTCTAACTACATGTTGAGAAGGACACGTGTGATTAAAATACTACACAATTATTGTAATTGTTTTCATAAGATATGTGCACGCTGTTGATAATTACTTCTAAGGACAACACTGAGGGCAACAGTTTCCTAGACCTAACTCAAAATATTGCTGCTAATAGAAAACAGCTGATGAGATGGTGACCTTGACCACAGCTTTTCTTTCAAATTATCCGTCAGTAAAGCGGAGTACCTATAAATCAGAATCATTTTCCGGTGAAACCAAAAGACCAATCTTGATAGAAATCAATCTGGAGACTAACTGGATAGTAACAGGGCTGCCACTCACATTGGTCCTCAAAAATAGTATAAATAGTGACTAAAATGACTGGAAAAAGTGACAAAAAGTGACTGGAAAGTGACTAAAATAGTGATAAATTAAATGAAATTAGAGACTTTTATGTAAATTGCACGTTTATTTCAAAGTAATGTTTCGCGTTGTTTAGCGAATTTATTTTTCAAGTCAAAATAGCGCCAATTTTAAAACTCATAACACGACCCCACCCCTATCGTTTTTAAAACAATAATGCTGAAGAATTGAGATTTTTTTGGAATTAATTGTTGAAGACCTAAGGAAATTAAAAATTAATAAACAAAAAACCAAATAATTATATTTTATTACTATTTTAGCCAATAATAGTGACTTTAAGTGACTCATTTGCTAAAAAAAAAGCTAATTAAAGTGACAAGGGAAAAAAGTGACTTATAGTGATAATAGTGACTGAGTGGCAGCCCTGTAGTAATGAATAGTTTGTGAAAGAATTGGTCTGTTCGTTTTGATCTGCAATGAGAAAAAGACAGTACTACAGCACAACTAACAGAGATTCGAGCTAAAGGTTATGAATGATTGCTTGTAAGCTTGTACGTAATTGTCTCTACTTGATGTCACTTGACAAATGATCTCGCATGACATGTGGGATGGGCGGCGGCGTGCAGAGCGAAGGCGGTATGACATATGAGTATGACAAGTCCGTGAAGACTGTAATTATGCAGAGCACGACCTGGCCTAATGTAGGTTACACGCCACGCCGGACGGTTGGCCGAACAAAACAGCTGCGGCGGCGAGGCCTTTGTATTCCCAATTAGATTCGCGGAATTACGCGCTTTCGCAACCCGCAATAGGCCTGCGCTTGCCCAGATACTTCACTCGAAAATACAGAGTTTTTAATGAAATTGCGCCATTGTCTAGTCATCTTGAAATTGAGCTCAGGGGTTGGCAAAATCTCAACTAACAAGCGAAATTTCCCACGTAAATACGCATTTTCCTTGTAATTAAAACATTGTCGCCGGCCGACCCTCCAACTCGAAATCGAGTTTCTGAGAAAATGTTCCGTTCCTCTTGATGCGCAGCAAGCACGGCCTTCTAGTATGTAATGCTGCGCTTGCAGTCACAATAACAGTAACTGCAGGGAGTGCATAATGTACAGCCGTGACGATCATGATATTGCGCACGGCGATCTTAGTTCAGGACATTACGAGGCTATGGGTCAATCAACTAACTCGTCAATTATAGTCGATGAAGTTAGACCAAAATGTTGTTCATAGACTCCATTGGTAGAGCCATCATTCAATCAATTCAATCGTAATTCGTAAATCATCCATTCTATCACTTCAATCGTTAAATAATTCAATCATTCTAATTTCACAACTTTTGCATTAGTAATCATTTCATTTATTCATTCATTCATTCATTCCAACACTTGATTAATTTCAATCGAAAAACCATCATTTTACAAATAATTGTAAAATTTCAAGATTTATCTGCATCCCCCATAATTTTTTATGTCCATCTCTTCTTCGAGGTTTGACAACCTGTCTGGCCCGTTCAGTGAGAACAATTGTCTAGTCTTGTCAAAATCACTAATAAAGAAACACAACACAATTCGGTAGACCGCAAAAAATACACACACTCAATAAAGACAATGTCGTCAAATTCTTGGCCTTTGTCGTTTTCACTTTTTCATCAAATCTGAGGCTTACCTCAAAAACTATTGCCGTGATTCGTGAAGGGATGATGCCAAATGTCAGCTTGGCCAGAGAAAAAGTGTGGCTTACAAGAACTAAAGCACAAAGCTCCAAAGTGAACACGTGAAATCTGTCGCACAATGCCTTGCCTTGACAACTGCTTACAGCACGTTTGTGCACCCCTGTCGTGTTGTAATGCAATAACTGCACTTGTAATTCAGAGCGGCAAGCTATCCAGATAACACAATACGAGTATGTATAACTCATACATCCAGCATGCCTCACCAGCATGTTCCAATACCAGCGATAGGAAACAATGCAAACAGCCTAGTCAAATAGGAAACACCATAACATTGTCAGTGCGGATAATAACAGGGAAAATGTGATAATTAAGAGCATGTGTGGTACTCAACGGTGGTACTGAGCAAGTTGCAAGGCTAAGGAGAGAACGTCATAAGGGCAAGGATGACCAGTGAAGACCACTAGTGGTAATATTGTGACAGTCTAGTAACTAGTTGACAGGAGATTGACAGTAAATGGTTGAAGATAAACAATGTTCAAGTACTTTATGGTTCAAGCGACGTTGTATAATGAGAATAATTGACGACTCTATAAGTTATGCGCTGTTATACGTCAATCGCTGAACAGGAATTATTGATCGTATAACATTTCGGAGAATAATAATTAAAACAAAGTACCTAGTTAGTTATACACGTAATTATGCACAAGAATTTCCACATATTATTGTCTATTGTCAACGAGACTGTCACAATCTATTACAACAACGGCGGATTCGAGTGTGATCCTTCCCCTTGAAAGCCAGTGTACCGAGGTTCTTGCTGGGAAATTGCTCTTCGATCTGCCCCAAAACTGACCTAGTTTCCACGTCGTCGGCGGGTGCGAGAATGCAAGCATGCCACATGATCAGGAGACAGACAACGCAGCTCTTGACATCTATCTATTGATTGGATATCCTATTCCTGGTTCATGCTCCAGCTATGTGGGTCAGATGGCATGGCAAGGTCGTCAGCAGTGCATGCGTGATCCAGTTGCAGTGCCGGGGGCGACGCAATGCCAGACATGCTGGCACCACGCACTATACACCAGTCAATACACACTCATTCGTCGTGTTCAGGGTCGGCATTCGGCAACCTGCGGCTCAGGGGTGATTCTTGAATGGCTCTTTAGAATTTAAATAAAGATCTGAACCGAAAAATGAAATTCGAACAAAAAAAACGCCCTGCGGGATACAATTTGGAAGGTTATTTGATTCAATTTGTTCATTTTAAACTCCCAAAATAACTTTTAAATTGTTGAAATTAAAAAAAAAAAAAAAAACGCTTCGCGGGGCAACAATTTGAAGGTTATTTTATTCAATTTGTTCATTTTAGAGCCCCAGAATCACTTTTAATTGTTGAAATTATAAAAAAAATCCCCGCTGGGCAACAATTGGAGGGTTATTACTTATTTGATTCAATGTGAACATTTTAGAATCCCAGAATCACTTATTAATTGTTGACATCCTAAAAAAACGCCCTGCGGGGCAACAACGCAACATGGGGGGCTTCTTCAAAATATCAAAATAAACTAGGTAGTCATTTAATTTATTATTTTCGGTGTAGGTATTCTACTGCGGCTCTCATTATTATCTAATTTATAAATTTTGGGGGAAATGGCTCCTTCACCAAAAAAGGTTGCCGACCCCAGGGTGCCTATTCTATATCTTTTTTATCTCGTCCCGGCCGCCTTCGTTTAGCGTTTAGCATATGTCTATGGTTTAGCATTATGCCGAAACGAAGGTGGCCGCTACGAGATCAAAACGAGATATAGAATAGGGCATCAGTTGTATCAGCTGGACACACATTGCATCTCCCATAAGGATGTCACAGTACGAAATTCGATCTTGGATATCGATTGATTCCCACATCAAGTGATGTTACTATTTGTTACAGTATATTCGGTGATAATGTTTTTATGCGTAATGAATAGGGAAATTGAAACGCCAAGTGCTAGTAAGTAGCTGTACTTTTTAACAAAGCTAACTGTAGTTTCCTAAATTGATAAAGCTACACTTCCTATTGTACCTAGGTACCTATTGTTTTATTCAGCCATAAAATGTACAACATGTGGGCACTTTAGTGGGTTAATGATGAAAAACATTCAACTTGTTATCGAAAACCAAACAATTTCAAATTTGAAAATTGCAATAAAAATTATAATCTGCATGATTCGCCACCTTGTCACCAATAACCAGTTGAAAAGGCATCAAGGTCAACCACTTGCAAGTCAGTGAGTGATTGTAAGTGGAATGCAAGTAAATTGGAAAATTATAGAAAATCATTTTACTGTTTTCCTCGAAACATTAAATTATGTACAATCACAAGAGAAGTAACATGATTGTGTTGGTTGCACTATAAATAGTACTTATCCTCAATCAATACAAGGTGTGCTGGACACCAAATTACGATGATAGAAACTTTTAAGATGGCGTGTGAATCATTCAGGTAAACCACCTTCCCTTCTGATGCTTTCCTGCAAAATCCGTGTGATCTACGCAAACATCCGATGATAGACTATAGCAAACGGAATGTAAGATGCTTTATCGAAGAAACACCAAATTCACTTCCAAGTCTTATTTGTTGTCATTTTACTGGGAATACAATTAAAACTACATAAAATTAAATACCTTAAATAGGTGTGGTACGAAGTAAAATAAAACGTGCATACACTCGAACAAATTTAATAATGGTATTCAAAAGAAAAGGATTGGCTGATAAAAGTTTGATGGCATCATCCCATGAACTCTGTGCTAACGCATCATCTAAATCTAGAAGTTGAGTTTTGATTTTATTGATAATAACAAGGATTGATTGCCAAGGAACCTGGCTGGGTTGGGAATCTATAACTGCAAAGCGGTAGCAATTTCGTTAGCAATGAGATTTTACCATAAGCTTTATTAGATTGCTATTCCGCCAGCAATCAAAAATAGTTGTAAAATCGCAACCCTGAGCAGCAGCCAATCAGTTTTGTTCAAATACCGATTTTAGTTGGTTTGAGTGTAACCTAGGATCATGAGAATGTGATCATAATGCTGCCCTTACATAAATCTAAAGCATAGGTTAGGGTCTCTAGTTCTACCCAGTGTTATGATATTCATAGGTATATGGAAGTGCATTACCTTTCCTTCTTCCAAAGGGGCTGGAAAACGTAGCATTCTTCCCAATAACGCTGTCATCGATGTATTTCAAAAGTTTGACAGTTTCTTCCGGCTTCTTGGCGTTGAGGTTCGGTCGTGGTTTAACTGCCCGCAAAGAATAATCTTCAGGCAGGGAATAAAACTTGCGATTTCCAAATGCTTTTTTTGCAGTTGACATAATTAATTAATTGTTAAAAACTTGAACATTTACGCGAATTCCATAACACAAATTTGTAGATAAACGTCTGTCAAACACCACGTTTAATCCACTCCGCAGGTAAAGATCAACAAGCTCTAACAAAAGTAGTGTTGAGTGTGTGCTGTGTAGTGTGTGGCTGGCTGCGTGCGCTACAAGCACTACAAGTCTCCGTGCAAGTGAAGTTCATAGGAATCCTGCTCGTGACGTCACAGTGGTAGAAAAATGGAGGCTGCTATGGTAGGGAAAATGTGTCAAAGCTCTAAATAATAGCAATAAATCATATTTATCAGATGAATATTTAACTTGAACATGTGTAAAGATAAATATTGCGTAATATTATTAGCTTGTACTACCTTAAATATCTTTCTTTCACAAGTAATCACTCAAAATATGAGATTTGGATTGCCGCTGTCAGATTTGTTTTTCCCTATACTTTTGTATAGGTTACTATGGCAACCTTTTCTCACGCAGGATGCCTATTGAATCTATTTCCGCTAGCAGCGCTAGGCGTCAGGCACCGTGTCTGCTGACACGCGGTATGTACATCCAACTCCAAAACCTTGCGACGAAGTGGCAGCAGCAGCCTATCAAATCCAAGGTCATCTTGTCTTGATCTTGTCTTGCTTATATTTTGGTGCATGTTATTACGTCAATATCGCATTTTTATCATTTCTGTACGACATTATTGTTCTTGTAAGAAGATAATTCTATTTGAACATATACTGGATTTCAAACAGAAACATACCAGGTATGAAATACTGTTCATTTTAAAGTGTTTTTTATGTTCTCATGCACGTCTGTAGTACTATCATAACCTAACATTTTTAGTGTGGCTGAAGTTTTCCATTAGTACCTACCTACTATGTTATACCTAGTTATACCTACCTATAGGTACCTACAATTTTTATTTCTGAAATGAATCCTTTACTGCTTTGCAGTTCGGCTTTCTGGTCATGAAGTCTACATACCTAGACACAACTACCTCTTGGTGATAAGAGGAGCAGTACGGGTAGCCTACCTACCTACCTAGCCTCTAGCGATGCATCTGTTTTGTCATAGAAATTCACCAGCGAAGCGAATGAAAGCACTGTCTTGTTTTACGTTTAGCAAGGCCGATGCTGAAATATTGAAACCGGTTAAAGAAATCTCGCGAGGGTTTTCTGTGAAAAATGTTAAATCAATTGAGCCAAATCCACTTCCATTAGGAGCTGCAACATCTGACCACAAGTCCAAACAACTTGAACCTGTTGACTTGAAAGCTTTGGAGTTCGCTCTTTCAGAATGTATTCCCGTTAGCTACGAAACAGCCAAGTCAAAAATTACTCCTACATATAAATTAAAAACTAAATTTCCTGAAAATAATATAATTAATAATAAATCTGCCAACAATCAGTTGAAAATTAGTCAAGAATCATTAATCAAGTCTACAACAAATAACAATAAGTATCGTTGGAATGAGTTCAATATTCAAATGCTTTCAAAAGGACTGTACGAACAAATTTTTGGTAATAACACGGCTGCAGCGACTGGACCAACTGAAGATCAGATTTCACAAGCCAGACAGGAATTAAACAAACACCACCTGTTGTCTGACAAGTGCAATGCTGCAGAGGAGGTGGATTTAAAGCTACCTGCTATTGAAGGAGGGAACATCGAAGAACATTTCCGCATTATCGGCGAGCGACAGAGTGCGCCTTACCGAAAATTACTTGAATCTCTGACGTCTAGTCTTCCAATTCCACCACAAGAGTGGGTTAAGAGTGCCGGATGGACTCGATATAATCCCGACCCCGAGCCAGTGGATTATCCGCCTGACGATGCCCTCGTGTTCGACGTGGAAGTGTGTGTGTCTGCCGGCCAGATGCCGACGATGGCGACGGCGGCGTCTCCGACGACTTGGTACTCGTGGGTGAGTCCCGTGCTCGCTCAGCAAGGCAAACCAGTCGTCAAGCAGCATTACAACACTCACGACTTCATCCCATTAGAATCAACGCCGTCCCAGCGCGGATTCAACCACGGCATGACGCGGCCGAGGGTCGTCGTCGGACACAACGTCTCTTACGATCGAGCCAGAGTTAAGGAACAGTATTGGCTGAACAGCACAGGGCTGCGGTTCATTGACACAATGTCCATGCACGTGTGTGTGGGCGGAGTTACAAGTTCGCAACGCGCTGTACTCAAGTCAAACGCAGAAGCTATTGAAGGAGAGGAATGGAGAGACTTCAGTTCATTAAATAATCTTTCTGACGTCCACAATCTGTATTGTGGTGAATCGCTTGACAAAGAGAGTAGGAATGTTTTCGTGACGGGAGAAATGGAGGAAGTGTCTTCTCGATTCCAAGAACTGATGAGTTATTGCGCAAACGACGTTGTTGCGACGCACCGTGTGCTGCAGCAGTTGTTGCCGTTGTTCCTCAATCGCTTCCCGCATCCAGTGACTTTGGCCGGCATGCTGGAGCTCGGCACGGCGTATCTGCCTGTCAATGAGAACTGGACGCGCTACATCTCAGACGCCAATCAGACTTACGAAGATCTCGACGCTGAAGGAAGGTTCCATTTGGCCCGACAGGCGGACAAAGCTTGCCAACTGATGCATAACAAACAATATGAACAGGACATGTGGATGTGGGATCAAGATTGGAGCTTACAAGAACTGAAACTCAAAAAGAAATTGTCAACTAAGAAATGTAAAGAAGAATTGATGGATGTTGATAATGTGGAGGTAGATCATGGAGAGGATGAAGCAGTTAAAATCAAGCAAAAGCAAAATAGGAAATTTTTGACTCCTGTGCCAAAGAACTCTACCAATCTGATTGAAGAAGAGGATGTTGATGAAGAGATGCTTGAGCTGGAAAGAAAGTTCCGTTACCTCGTGGAAACCGGCCAGTATCTTCCTGCTAGAATTCCCCACCTACCTGGCTATCCGGCTTGGTACCGGAAGCTGTGTCCTCGCAAGAAGACAACTGACTGGAGTCCCGGACCATGTGACGTGTCCCTGTCGATGCAAGTCACTCCCAAGCTGTTGCGTCTCACCTGGGAGTCTTATCCGCTTCACTTCATCCGAGGGCAAGGCTGGGGCCTGCTCGTGCCGTACCGGACCGAATCCGACCAGCAGATGCCCATCAAGACGCTCGTGGAGAAGTGTCCCATGGCAGGAGCGCATGAAGTTGACGCGGCGATGGGAACTCTGAGGAACGACGTACAAGAGAGTCTGGCCAAGCGGGAGTACGGGAGACGGAAGCCAGCAGACACAGGGATTCCCGACTGGTATAAAGGAACCGGTGTTTGGTGCAACGTCGATGTCGGAGGATGTTGCTGGTTTTTGAAACTGCCTCACAAAGATGGCGGAACGCACAGAGTCGGCAATCCTCTGGCCAAAGACTTCCTCAACAAGTTTTCAGAGAATGTCCTGGCCGGATCCGATTTTGGAGCCGAGAAAGTTCTGACGATCGGCCGCCAGCTCTCCTACTGGCGGAACAACAAGGAGCGAGTGGAGAAACAGTTGGTGTCCTGGCTAGCGGACAGAGACTTGCCAAGAGACTTGAAGGGTCAGACGATTGGGGCGATCATTCCTCAGGTGGTTGTCTGCGGCACTCTTACGCGTCGAGCTGTGGAAGCTACATGGATGACGGCATCGAACGCCAACAACGAGCGAGTTGGTTCGGAGCTTCGTGCCATGATCCAGGCTCCGGCGGGATACAATCTGGTCGGAGCCGACGTAGACAGCCAGGAGCTTTGGATCGCCTCGGTCATCGGAGACGCCAGCCACGCGAGAGCGCACGGAGGCACTCCCTTCGGCTGGATGACCTTGAGCGGGAAGAAAGGGGACAACACCGACATGCACAGTGTGACAGCCAAGGCCGTTGGCATCTCTCGGTTCCATGCCAAGGTCATCAACTATGCAAGGATATACGGAGCAGGTCAGTCCTTTGCCGAGCGTCTTCTAAAGCAGTTCAATCCGTCGATGTCGCAGACTGAAGCGAAGAGCAAAGCTGCGAAGATGTTTGCGCTGACTAAAGGCAAACGCACATATCGCCTGAAGGAAGGATACCGAGAGAATCTCCCAGACCGCAACTATTCGATGTACGAAGCTTTGAAACTTCGGTCGCAGCACGGCGTTGGAATCGACGAAATGTTTGAGCGACCAAAGTGGGTTGGTGGTACAGAATCAGCTATGTTCAATCGTTTAGAGGAGATCGCTAGCATGCCTTCACCTTCCACACCTTTTCTCAATGGCCGTCTGTCTCGATCGTTGGAGCCAGCCATTAACTCCGACGACAAGTTCCTACCAACCCGAGTGAACTGGGTGGTGCAAAGCGGAGCTGTGGACTTCCTTCATCTCATGTTAGTCTGCATGAAGTGGCTGGAACCGAACATACGATTCTGTTTGAGTTTCCACGACGAGGTTCGATATCTTGTTCCGAGCGATGCTAAATATCGTGCTGCGTTGTCGCTCCACGCGACGAACCTCCTTGCGAGAGCGTTCTGCGCAAGTAGACTCGGGCTGAGAGACTTGCCGCAGTCGGTGGCTTTCTTCGCATCGGTTGAAGTGGACACTGTGCTGAGGAAGGAGGCAAACGATGACTGTGTGACTCCGTCCAACCCCCATGGCCTTGCCAGAGGCTACGCAGTGCCTCTCGGTGAATTTCTCGACGTCTATCAAGCCATTGCTAAAGCAGGAAATTGTCTTCAGAATAAGAGGTACACATGATTCTTTAGCAAAATATGAATGAATTAACTTTTCTTATTCTTTGTTGATCAACAATATTTTTATCTTGTCATTCCAATTTTTCATCATCTAGTAAAATGACTTTTGAATGTGTGATTCTGAATCTGATTCCACAAGATTAAAAATTGATTTGGAGTTGGGTTGGCTACAATTCTATTCTGTGTGTTACTACCACATGATTTAGATGAATAGTTTGAAAATTAATTTAATTTCCTGGTTCCTACGTATTATTAGAAATGTTTGTTGGCTTGCTCTTTCCTGCTCCCACCAGCAAGTTGGCTCAGTCAGCAATATTCTGTACTTGCACTGCATGGGTCCCGGATCGGATTCCACATCCCTTCTTCTTGACTGAGATTGTAATTTCCCTCAGTCAAGAGGAAAGGGAATGTTCTCTACTAGTAGACCTCAACCGGTTCCTACCCACCATCCATCTTTGCCTATTTTTCATCGTCTCCCAATTATAATCATAATCATAATCCATCGCCGTTAGCCAAGTATCCACGGACACTAAGACTTGCCCTCTGTTTCAGAAATGTCTCGAGCAACAAAACGTAAACACGTGGTGAAAGAAGTGACTCTGGACGAGCTGACGCCGCCGGCCGACAACCAATCAGTGGTCCGTATCGTCGCGAGCCGCGGGAACAATCTCCACGAGGTAGAATCCACTTCCGGTGACCACTTCCTCGTCTCCATGCCGACCAAGTTCCGCAAGAACGTGTGGGTGCGGCGCGGCAACTTCGTCCTCATCGAGCCAATAGAAGAGGGGGACAAAGTCCGCGGTGAAATTGTCATGATCTTGACGCAAGAACATATCAAGTATTATAAGAAAGAGAATCTGTGGCCAAAGTACTTTGATATCCAGACTGAGAATCTGCTGGAAGGTGATTTGTTTGTGAACACGAATAGACAAGTGCTGGAAAGTGTGACGTCAAGTTCGAGCAATGAAGATGAGAGTGATTCGGACTCTGATACAAAGTAATCAATACTAAACTTATGTCATCAATAATGTTTCCTTGTTATTATTAATGAATAATAAAATAATGAAATTGTGTTGACCACATAGAACTGTCAGTTTATTTACATATTGTTGTAGCATTTATTTTACAATACAATATATTTTTATGCGTACACAACATGTAAGCTTGTTACTGATACTACGTTTTTCCGTCCAACTCCGTCCATCTCAAACATTAGACTAGGAAGTTTTAAGTTCTACATAACTCTCCTTACATACATAATGTTTTCTCTCTAAATTATCAGTCTTTGTAATTGGTTTTAAATCTTAAAATACATAACAGTTAATATTTATGCATAGGAATGTATGAGGTTGTAACACTTAGCATATAACATTCAATATTATATTGTTCTGAAAACATTATATATACCCTGTTGCCAAGTTTGATCACATCAAACATATAAACATGTAGGTACACTAATAATATTGATTCATGAATGATTGTTACAATACAATAAACATCTAATATAGATTCAGAAGGGATTTTTAATTGAGTATCATATTGTTCTTCAGTTCAATAACGATTGTTGTATTCCATTCTGTTGGAATGTTCTGAAGTATAACTCTCACATACACACACACACGAAGAAGATTGTTGTTTATTAGTTCATATGCAAGTCTCCAAGTCTGCTTGCAGCTTGCGGAGCTCTTCGCTAGTCGTCCTGGTGGGTTTCTTCGTCCACTTGGTAATACTCGAGCGGCCGTTAGCGGAGACGATCACGGCCATGTCAATCAGGGGTGACTCGCCGTTGAGATCGCGCGACATGTCGTCTCCGTTGAGTTTGCTCCGTCGAATGGTCGACTGCAGCACAGATCTGTGGAGATAGATTTTGATATTTACTATTGACACCAGCACTATTTTCTAGATAGATATGAATTCTTGTTGTGTCCTTCCTTTGGGCTTTCAGCAATTTTGAATTATCGCGGAGTATGGAAAATTGATGTTTTTAAAAACATTAAAAATTTCATATGTTTATTGGCTCATAAAATCATAAAAATAGATACAAAAATATATTATAATTGTTTTATTAACATTTAATATTATATTTAAATTGATTTTCATCAAATTTTAATTTCACTGAAGAACCATTAATTCTTGAAAGTATACATCGAAATACCTACCTGTTTAGAGCTGTTGTAACTTCGGTATTAAATTATGTGCAGTTATTACATAAAATATATCAGTTTCTTTATTTTTAATGAAATCAGAAGTCTTTATTAAATTAATCGGGGGTTTTTAATATCGATTTAATAACAATATTATTTGTACAGCTTTATGTTGAATTAATTCATATGATTTCTAACATTTTATTCGTAATAATCAGGGACCCGAACCGGAACCTAGAACCAGTATGAACCTTTATAATTTTGGAACCGGAACCGTTATACCTTTTTCTCCAAGAACCGGAACCAGAACCCGAACCTTTATACCATCTGCCTATGGAATGATCTCCCTGATGATGTCCTGCATCCTATGCCAACTAACAGTAGAGACCTTAGATTCAGACTTAAAAATATTTAGCTTAGTATCACCACAACAGCCCGAACTACATTTATCATGTCAATTTCATAATTATATCCTAATTGTGTATGTACAGTAAAGTGTGTTTTCAGTTGTGTGTATTTAATTAAATAAAATAAATAAATAAATAAAATTAGGTTCTTAAAGGTTCCTTCTTTTAATAAAAAAAAACAATACAATTTAATTTTTTAACACTTTCATTAATATTATGATAAATTATCAAATAATATTATTCACAAAAATTTAAAAATTTTATATTTTGATAAAATTGCCTATTTGTATTTTTTGTGCAAACGCTGGTCGAGTTTTCAATTTTTGAATCTGGCAGCTGCGATGAGAACAGCATTGCTGTTTTCATTCTCATGCTCATGCCTGCTGTTATTAAACAATTGTCGATTGTTTGAATATGATGGCTCAGACAAAATTGTTTACGTCGTCTTATGGAGAAATTTGCCGCCACTATACTGTCTCCTCTGATATTTAGTCTGCGCATCACCCGTGAATATTATACAGACACTACCTAAACCAGTGCTTGCATTTATAAGACGAAATCCAAATCCAATAATGTCATTTAATTTTACATAATAGGGAAGTCTCATGAAATTTTATTCTAGTAAATTTCTATAAATAAACACAAATAATAATGACAAATACACTTATTACCTGTGAAATCTTAAATTTTCATTCATAAAAATCGAGTTCAAATATCATATGATTTTTGGCGGGAAAAACGGCCTTTAACAAGAATCAGAACTGTGATGTCATTTCCAAGTCTTGAACATTGTGTTGACATGGGGATTCCCTTGTTGCCATGGCAATATAGCAAACAGTGATGTCATTGCCAATTTTCCTGTTTTTAAATGAGAGGAGATCTATCAAACTTTGTAAATTAATTACATGAGAACTATTCGTCCAACAACAAAAATAATACCACATCAGTGTTCAGCAACATCTCAACTTTCATAAAATAAACATTATTCTGAATTATAATCTTCACGAGACTTCCCTATACTGAAGTTTTATAATATAGTTTGATTTAAAATTTGAGAACCGGAACCCGGAACCTTTATGCATGAACCGGAACCGAACCTTTAAGAATATTTGTTTTAGAACCGGAACCGGAACCTGAACCTTAATAAAATGAAATTGTGGAACCGGAACCGGAACCGAACCTTTATTAATAAAGGTTCGGGTCCCTGGTAATAATGTAGGTAATTCTATTACTTCAATTCTTGGAACAGCCGAATAAACATGACTCAAATGCCTAATTCCTGCCATTAGTGCTGGAGCTCCTTACATTTCACTTGAAGCAAGTATGCTGCATTATTTCACCTTACTATGCTCGAGGCACTTCATTACCGTTATCTATGCCGGAGCTACCTACATTCCACTGCGAACACTGCGTTCCATGCGGTCTTGTTATTGTGCCAGAGTTACACACATCTAGTGGAGCGGTCGCTCCACCCAGCCAAGTCGTACTATACACTCACAGTCACTCAACATACCGTAAATGCCTAATAAACTGAGGAGCAGACCAAACACTTTTACTGTAAGCAACAACATGGCATTTTCGGCCTACTGGATCTCAAAATTGGTAAATCTCACATTGTTGCGAAATATCTTAATTTCGAGCTATGGCCCACCCCACTACATATACCAAATTTGGGAACAATAGGTTATGCCATTTGCGCGCTAGAGGACCGAGAAAACAGTGAAATTACACCACTTTCTGATTCTGAAGATGATGATGATTCTGATGATATCACGAAACGTCGCTATCACCGCCACAGCCTAAACGGCTGAACCGATCGACCTGAAATTTTTACCACATGTGCACTTTTGGCGTCTGAGGTGCCTTTTTATAAAACCAACCGGAAGCCGCCATTTTGAAACCGGAAGTGACGTCATAACTCAAAAACGTCTGGACCGATTAGAACGAAATTAGCGCCATTCGATTTAGATGGTCATCTTTATGAAGTATCAATAAAAAAATATTATTTTCTTATTTTCTAAACCGGAAGTGACGTCATAAATACGCAATATTTAACTTATTTCAACAAATTATACTTAAAATACGTACATAATTAACTTACATTGTAACAAAGACAATACAATTTATATATTCAAGGTAGCAGTGTTCTCGGCCGCCATTCCTGAAACCGGAAGTGACGTCATATATCTAAAACGCCTGTACCGATTGCAACTGAACTAGCTCCTGCGTATTCATTCTGCTATTTATTTGAAAAATCAATTGTGAAAAATGAATAAATAAATTAATGGTACCGGAAATGGCGGCAGGAACCACTAAATGAAACCGGAAGTGACGTCATATATTACAAACGGCATGACCGATTTTACGGAAATATAGGGATTAGGAATTCAGATGGTCGTTCATGAAGGTATCAACTAGATAAAACTAGATTGTTTTCTTATTACCTATACCGGAATTCGGCCGCTATTTCAAAACCGGAAGTGACGTCATGTATCGAAAACGGCTGGATCGATTATAACGAAACTTAAGCTATTCTTCTTGGATAATCATTTTCATCTTATACCAAACGCAACTTTTCATAGTAACCAAATCGGTTGAGGCGTATTTTTTTAAAGAAATTAGTCCCTGCTCGGACATGTGCTACAAGCTGTATGAATAAACTAACAAAAGAAGTGATATCCCAGAAAAAACACTCCGTGTAAAAATACCAGCCAAGTCTCTTTAACTATAAAAAAAATAGAAGAAATCTAAAAATTCAGCACTGAAAAGGAGTGATATCAAAAAAGGAGCCAAGTCAACGAATTTTCCAAATTTTAATCGTACCATTGAAATAAAAATATCAACCCCCGAGAAATACTTAAAAAAAGGACTTGGCGCATCGTTTTTTTAAAGACATTTTTCTATTCTTAAGCTTATGCCACTCACATACTACGTAGTTCAGAAATGCCTAGAAAAATTGGGACAAAACTTTCAAATTAAATATTGAACATTCTGTAAAATATTTTAAATTTAAATATAAGTACGCAAAGAAACATAGCATTGTCTTACAAGCAATAAATACAGAACAGTTGTGTTTGTGATTGGTAGGTACCTATAGTTTTGTGGGTACATCAACATACCTACTACAGCATTATACTTTGAACCTTCTCGCCGTGTAATTAATTGCTATTAATTAACATTTTATACCAAAAAAATTCATAAATTACATAACGTATTACTTTAGATAAAAATCTAGTCAGTAATTATTTGAGCAGCATGGCTCAGTGCACTAGTCACTTATACAAATCTCATTGACGGCCTTCTTGTAATGAGCGCTTTCGCTATTTCCCTCAGTCACGATATTGAGAAGTATGATTGATTAATATGACCCTAGAAATAGTGGCAATAACGAATAGACTAGGCCGCTTCCGTTTATTCGTTATTCGTTTATCCGTTTATTTCCTCTGAATATTGACAAAATACCAAAACTGCCAGTAGGTAAGAGTACTAGTTATATTAAAACGTAGTATGATTCGTCGATAATGAATGTGATATACTCAGGAAAATATACTTGTAGAGTTCTTCCTATACTTTTAGGATAGAAAAGTGTCTTTAAAAAAACGATGCGCCAAGTCCTTTTTTTAAGTATTTCTCGGGGGTTGATATTTTTATTTCAATGGTACGATTAAAATTTGGAAAATTCGTTGACTTGGCTCCTTTTTTGATATCACTCCTTTTCAGTGCTGAATTTTTAGATTTCTTCTATTTTTTTTTATAGTTAAAGAGACTTGGCTGGTATTTTTACACGGAGTGTTTTTTCTGGGATTCTACTTACGTCGCTAGCAAGCAGTAAGTTGTCAACGTGCGTAGCATTTAATACTTATTTGGGGTTTCTGACTTGAGAATATTAATTTTCGTAGAAATTTAAATTTATTTCCTGCTGTAATTCCCTTGCTATATAATGGAGATTACGGCCTAAGGGCATTTCGTACGTCCTTTCTTGAAATAGGTACTGTTCTGGATATAAGAAGTCAGTTGGTATTTTCGTTGATCAGCGAACCTTCGTATTGCATGCGAATTAATAAGCGTGTTACTAGTTAACGCTCTATAAAATACCTTGGAAATAGAGGAAGACAATCTGATCGGATGCGTCAAAGGAGCTGTTATAATTTTTTCGTTGAATTTATTTCAATAAATCAAAACAAGTGTTAAATGACAAAAACTCTTGACTTAAGAAAATAAACAGTAGGTTATGAGTTCTATATAAATTTATGTAACTCATACCGTACTGTTTATTTTCTTAAATAAGATGTTTTCTGAAACAATAAGAAGTTAACTCTTGAATTGACACATTTGTTTGAAAATGTTCAAAAATACCTAAATTGTTCGTCTAATGACTAGGCAAAGTTTGATCGGTCGAACGGTTTAATTTTTAATATTTAATTAATCACAGGATCTCGTTCAAAAAGTATACACGAGACCGCTCTTAGGGCTTAAGTGTGTGTGCAAAATTTGAGATCGATTGGTTGTAATATGTTACTTGGGCTGCGTACAAAAAACAAACATAGCAAGTGTCATTATTAGCTTGTCCCGCAGTGACACTAGCTTTAATAATAATTAGAGATAGGATAGTTATGCAAATGCATATTTATTTTAAATGATCAGATCATATGGAAACATAGATATAAATTCGTTTTAAAATCCCCTGATTCCAAAAATATGGTTTCATTTAGCATATTTTGCATATTTGGGCCTTTTTGGTGAAAAACTGCATATTTCAGCATTTTCGTGCATATTGTGCATATTTATGTCATTTTGTCACTTTTTTCTGCATAATATATCAGTACTTCTCGGCATGTTTATTTTATTAGTTTTTTAAAATGTTGAACATCTCAATTGGCAAAAGAAATGTCAACCATTCCACTTGGTTTCCAGGCGCGTAGGAAGGGGGGGAAAATCCCCCCCTTCTGATTCAATTCCCCTCCCTATGTTATTGTTCTTATACATTTATGTGTCAAGAAAAAAAATTGCTTAAAAAGTGTTAAAATCGCTGAATGCACCAAATTGATGTCTGAATTTCAAAAACTTTCCAGGGCTGTGCGCCCCGGACCCGCATTTTGCTGGGGGACCTTTCCCCTTAGACCCTCACTTGTCTTCGTAGATACAAGTATCTCCAGCTCAAGTTATTTTACAATATTATTCCACCCCCTTGCAAATTTAGTTCCTACGCGCCTGGAACCTACGCGCCTGAATGTACTACAAGCAGAGCAGTTGGAAAGTTTTATTGAAAATTTGAAATAATTGTTTGATAGTGTTTAAGTGAAGTTACATAGTGAAGTTTGTGAAGTGCATTAAATAATTTATAAATTATAAATAATAGGATTTAATTAAAAAATCAGTAGGTATGCCAGTGGATAATGCAAAATTACAACATTGCATATTTTTGCATATTTTGCAATATTCGTTGCATATTTTGCATATATTGGCACTTACAACTGCATATTATGGGATTTTTATGTGCATACAATCCTATCTCTAATATTAACCATTCATTTACCTCTCCTAGAAATGCCCTAGGGGGGCTAAGTAGGTGGGTGACGTAACCCTTCCCAAACTCGTTTTTCATAAATATTTAATTTCTCAAAACACACAATAATACTTTTCTAGAGTTCTAAAATCAAAATTAATGAGGTTGTATTTTTTAAAGGGGTGTCACGTAATTTTATGAAGGAAGGTAATTACATTTTGTGACAAGCTTTGACACGGGTCGAGGGGGGGGGGGGGGGGGCGGGGGGCAGAAGACTGAAAAAGGCTTATGTTAAAAAATCTTTAACATAATTAATACACTGCTGCTTGATTTGAAGAGTATTACGTGGGTTTCAGTAGAAAATGAATACCCAAACCTGAAAGCGACGAACTTCTAATTTGAAAACGACTAATTAATACTTAGTACCTACTCAATGATCCTCCTGGCAATGCAGTTATCTTCAATACAACCCAAAGAGTTGCCTAGACAATTCTTCGCTAATTGCCTTGTATAATTCCAATCTCGGCATTGCGTAATCCATTCAAACAAGCAGAAAGCTTTTAAAGACGCTCTGCTCCGTTGAACATTGAAAACTCGAATTAATACCAAGTATAATACTCACTCGTAGTACTACAGCATGGGTTTGTCTGAATACGTATTCTTGTAGTAAGTATACAACCAACCTGAAATCGACCGGGTTTGTTGGCCACTTGACAATGTAATTGGAATCTAATTGTTGATGTTAAGCAACGATGCCTCTAATGGAGCAACGGATCACATTCAAGGAGAACCCCTTCTAATTAGTTTATGTAATGGTCTATTATGTATGAGTATTCTGAGTGGCATACTGTTCAATTAATTAGGTTTATTCAGGGAACTTAAAATGGTGCAAGCGCGAGCCATTTTGCAGCGTTTTGCAGGCACTTTTTTGGATACGATTAGAGACAAAATGGGTTGACGAAATGATTTGAAATTTTAACCATTATTAGATAAAAGACAACTTAGGGTTATCCCTTTGAACATTTGTAATTTTTTGCTTCGTTAATTAGTAATAATTAGTTGATTTTTGGTGAAAAATAGTATATTTTCTTGTCTCAATGGGTGCCGTATGAAATTTAATTTTAAAAATAAGCCAAGTGATAACTCTAAATTTGTCTTTTATATAATCGTGAATAAAATTTGAGATCAATTGGTTAACGGGTATGGTCTGCAATGCTATCGGAATTTCATAGTTTTGAGCGGTTTTGTTTTTAAAAAAAAAATTAAAAAATGCTACTAATATACATTCAAACTGATCATGTGAACATCCTATCAAAGCTACACCCACTTATGAAACAAATTTGCTGTCTCAAATGTCTAAAACGGCCGAGCGCTAGTGTCACCAAAATTACTTCTATCTTCTTGATTTGTTAGTATGTAAACGACTAGGTGGCAGCGACTCATGTGTGGTTACAGATGTCACGGGGACGGCTGTGGAGCATCATACGGTCTCTAATTTCAAACATACCTGAAGCTCATGTAACTTTATTGTAACTTTAGACACAGCTCTAATACCCATTCTCTTTGTTTCTTGGTGAAGTCTGTATACTTAGCAAGCCTTAAAAAAATAACTGTATCCATCTAATATTTAATTCATGCTACAATATCATGAAATAAAATCTCAGACCCAAGAGAACCGAGTGGAAAACACCATTTACTTCAGATCGCCGCAACCCGCACGACGCTCGTGTACTGCCGTCAACATACCTGCCCCTGACCAGCACGTACCGCAACCCGCACGACACTCGAGTACTGCCATCAACATACCTGCCCCTGACCAGCACGTACCGCAACCCGCACGACACTCGAGTACTGCCGTCAACATACCTGCCCCTGACCAGCACGTACCGCAACCCGCACGAAGCTCGAGTACTGCCGTCAACATACCTGCCCCTGACCAGCACGTACCGCAACCCGCACGAAGCTCGAGTACTGCCGTCAACATACCTGCCCCTGACCAGCACGTACCGCATCCCGCACGACGCTCGAGTACTGCCGTCAACATACCTGCCCCTGACCAGCACGTACCGCATCCCGCACGACGCTCGAGCACTGCCGTCAACATACCTGCCCCTGACCAGCAAGTACCGCATCCCGCACGACGCTCGAGTACTGCCGTCAACATACCTGCCCCTGACCAGCACGTACCGCAACCCGCACGACGCTCGAGTACTGCCGTCAACATACCTGCCCCTGACCAGCACGTACCGCAACCCGCACGACACTGCCGTCAACATACCTGCCCCTGACCAGCACCGTGCTGTCGGTGTGATCGCGGAATGACGCCCTCCTCGGACGACGCCAACAGCACAGCGTCTCTCTGAAGGCGTCGCGATACTTCGCCGACATCACGTTGTAGAGGATCGGGTTCACCGTCGACGAGAAGTAGTAGAAGCAGCCGGTGACGAGGAACGTCACCTCGTTGATGGCGTCGAAGTGCGGCGACGCTCGTCCGTACAGGTAGAACAGACGCTGCGCGTGGAATGGCGCCCAACAGAAGAAGAAGGCGATCACCACGGTGCCTGCAACACAGTCACAAGTGAATAGCCTTCCTACAACACAGTCACAAGTGAATAGCCTTCCTATACCACAGTCATAGGTGAATATCCTTCCTACAACACAGTCACAAGTGAATAGCCTTCCTACAACACAGTCACAAGTGAATAGCCTTCCTATACCACAGTCATAGGTGAATATCCTTCCTACAACACAGTCACAAGTGAATAGCCTTTCTACAACACAGTCACAAGTGAATATCCTTCCTACGACACAGTCACAAGTGAATAGCCTTCTTACAACACAGTCACAAGTGAATAGCCTTCCTACAACACAGTCACAAGTGAATAGCCATCCTATACCACAGCCCTAGGTGAATATCCTTCCTACAACACAGTCACAAGTGAATAGCCTTCCTACAACACAGTCACAAGTGAATAGCCTTCCTACACCACAGTCACAAGTGAATAGCCTTCCTATACCACAGTCATAGGTGAATATCCTTCCTACGACACAGTCACAAGTGAATAGCCATCTTACAACACAGTCACAAGTGAATAGCCTTCCTACAACACAGTCACAAGTGAATAGCCTTCCTACAACACAGTCACAAGTGAATAGCCTTCCTACACCACAGTCACAGGTGAATAGCCTTCCTATACCACAGTCATAGGTGAATATCCTTCCTACGACACAGTCACAAGTGAATAGCCTTCTTACAACACAGTCCCAAATGAATACAGCAAATCATTCAAAATCATTCACTTAGCTGCAATTTTGAATCGCAGTGTATAGATATTTGGGGGAATTGTAAATTACAAAATATCCAAAAATTGGTCTAAGAGGTTAAAAATAGGTACATTTATTAAACTCATTACAATTTAGAAGTCCGGGGCGCATAGCACCGGAATTTTTTTGAAATATTTAACTCAATTCGAACAATTTTGGAACGTTTCTGACATGATGTGTGTACATTTAAGTGTTTTTTTCACATATTATTTTAAATGTGCTTATTTTCTGAGATGAAACCCTGATTCGCCCTTGCCTTCTCGAAACAATGGTAGGTACATCTTTTGGAAGAAATAAGTGAGAGAAATTTCACTGCATAATCTGTATATGTTTATAGAACTTTTCCGTCATTGCTGCTTGCCAAAATTGTACCATAAATAGTACCAAATGTACCATACATAATACATGTTTGTTTGCTCATCCTCTTTTTGAGCTCAGCCGCTTGTCCTTGAGCATGCTTTTATTAATGCAAAGACGCAATCTCTTCTTTTAGTCAGAATCAATAGAACTCGAAACACTATGGCAAGGGCAATGGATGCATCCCCCCCCCCCCCCCCTTCGCCCACCCGTAAGTATATCAGATTTGAACTCTTTCTATAAGATATACGTAAAAAAAACATAATATAGCACTTTGCATACAAGATAGTAACCTTAGACATTACTTACATCTCAACCCTGTATTTTGGTAACTTATCATTAAGTATACACTATTTTACATGATTCTATCCTCTTTTTATCCCAAATGTGATCATTTCAGCGTCCCAAATTCGTATTCACGAGTTCAAAATCCAAAAATACACTCTACGGGGCAGCTATCACAAAAAGATCATGTATTCTGGACAACACCTTCGTACTTACCATAATTTCAGTTTCAGTATATAAAATGACATGTTTCGGCGGAGAATGCCCCCCCCCCCCCTAAAGATCCTGGCGGCCTATAAGGAACACGTAGCATAGTAATTCAATATTCAGGATGTGAGAAGCTTTCCCGGCATGTGATATAAAAAGTGTTGCTCAGTCGAATTTCCCGAACATGATACCTCGTTCTTATCGAGATGTAATCCCGCACGCTGCATTCATTTCGCACGTTTCAATCACATGGCCAAGCATGCCTCACATTTTATTCTCTGTTAATATTACACGACACATAAATCATTTCCCATTTCATTTTTAACAATTGTGTTTTTATACCGCAAAATTGCGATTTATTACCTTTCCCCGTCTGTTAGTGTTTGGAACTGAAATGTAAAAACAGATCTGTCATCATCTCTGTTGTTTATGTTGGTTGCTAATGGTTACCGCGTTGATTGGAAAGCAGTTCACTCCCCGTTCGCGTGGTCGGTATTTACTCCTGGGGGTAGGTTATTGATATTTGACGAGGTAACTTTGAGCTTCCCGGAAGATCAAGTATATGAGAAGACGTTGTTATAAAAGTTTTGTAAATTCTGAGAAAACCACTCAAATAACGTGCGTGGGATAACATATTCGTCCTGAAATGCGTATACGTTTTTTTTAATAATGAATTCCCTGTGTCTGATCCCCGGCTCAGTTCGCGCGTATAGAGTTCTATTATTTCCCGCTGTTCGGTATGACATGATGGTGTGACATTCACAACCCACACAAGTGCTTTGATCATCTCGACAGTTGTAATGAATAACTAACCGCCTTGTTATTTGTTTTAGATCTATTTTCCCGTGAACTTGCTGTCGGGACGCAAATAACGCAAGTTAGTCGGTGATGGAGTGATGGAGGTTTCATCGATGACATTTGAAACTCGAGAAGTTTGACTTTCACACTTGTACTATTGAACCATGGAGGTATCAGTCAGAAGACATTATCTGAATCAAATCGTTCCTATTAAACGACCCACAAATAATATAATTTAGGTGACATTTTTTACCTTATTCCTAATAATTTTATCAAGTTTAAAATGATGTCAGGCACCACTCAAAATCATTTCTCATCAGCACAAAAAATCACGATTTTATTTAGTCAGCTGTTTTTTTTTTAAATCGTGAACAGTGAAAACTGACATTTTGTAAAAGTTCGCCCCCATTCACATCAGTAATGCTATAATTATGACACGCTTGAAAAACTCATTCAATATCATTTTGATAGGCAGCTAATTCCCAAGAGTCGATTCATGTTCAATTACAAATAATTGTGAAAGTTTTGAAATATCATCAAACCTTAGGGAAAGGACGTGAGTCACCGGTAGCGAAAATGAGGGGAGTTTGGGACCCGCTAAATTGTAAAAGATAAAAAAATATGAAAAGCATACAGAGGTGGCCAGCGAGAAGAGTTCGTAGCTTATTAAAATCAGACGGCAGAGTCGAGAGTTAAACATACAGCTGGAGAGAGTAGACCAAGATTGTCGAAGAATTGTGGCGTAATTATTGCTGGCATGCGAATGAGCAAATAAGGCTGTGCAGCAGACAAGATAGGAGAGAAAGAGATTGAACTGAGATTGAAGGACCAGTCTAATGGAAGAAAAGACCATTGTGCGAAAATTAGGGTTGGGAGGCAAGAAGGGGCTGAGGCGCGTAGTCATTTGTAAATAAAACGATAAGGGGAATGGTCTGGAAGACACGTTAGTCGATACGTGAAGAAATGAGTATAGAAAGAGCGACACATTCGAAGAGATGAAAGTTTGTACTATATTATTGAACGAATTCTAATTCACTATGTTTACATTACAATTATTTTAGATACTGTTATTGACTATAATAAGTTTACATTATTATTTACATTGATTACGTAATCGTAGTAATATCATAGTAAACGATCATTAATGAGGAGAGAAAGATCATTGAAACGATCATTAATCGTTTCTTAATGAATCATTAATCATTAATGAAACGATCATTAATGATCGTTTACTTTCTACAATAAAACACAATTTTCTCAATAATGCTCACGTCATTTTCGACAAAACTCTTGAAATGTCTAATATTCAAGAATCTGCATCGGATTGTGTTTGTTAAAATATTAGGTGCAAGAGCAAACTCTTTCTCTCCTCTCTTCCTCTCCTCTCTTCCTCTCTGTACCACCTGTAACAATAGTATAAAAATCCCAACTGAAATAAGCTCGCAGCAGTGAAAGGAAAATAAAACTATGTTGAAGAAAGAAAGGCAAACGATATTTCATGGTCTATTTTGATAACTGGTATGAATTATTATAACGACTTAAATTTAAATATTAGGGATGCCATATGTTTCAAGATAGAATGTAAAATAAATCTTCAACCTGTATATTAACTGTTAAATTTTAATGTGCCTAATTTGTGTGTGAATCTTTTTGTAAAACTTGACTGTAAACTAGCTTTGGCTAAATAAAGAGATGCTAATAACTACAAAAAGTAATTGGATGTGTGACTGTTCAGTCTGCTAGTGCTGCATCGTGCTACAAGACGGGGATGGGGGTTAGTGGGACGACTTTCTCTTCTCCGTTGTTATCAGTCTCTATGGCGCGGGCTCATTCTGTATGAACAAGCTACATGCTGGTACCGGGTTCTCTCTTCTTCTTCTCATTCTTAATCCTCACTAGCACAATCACTTTGTTAGTAAAACATATTTTTCCCGTATTATTAAAGTCACAACAGATTTTTTAAAGACTTTTAGAGACATTTTTACAATACTCTGCTACATTTTAAACAGTTAATTTGAACTATATTGCCACGACAATAACTAATTACATTTCTTGAGGGACCACTAAAAAACTTTACTACTGGTTTTTTACAGAGCATTGAAAAAGCGGACTTGATCAGACTAAGGGCGGGTCATTCTCTGTTGAATACGGTTACATTTACTTAGTGATCATTGAAGGAATGTTATTGGTTGTTGCCACCGTTTAAAGTTAGCATAGTATTGAAAGACTGGCCCTAAGGGCTGATCTTTCAATACTCTAGCTATTAACTTTTAAACGGTTGATTAAAACTATTTTGTCATTGTCAGTAAATACCTAGAGTAATGAAAGATCAGCCCTTAGGGCCAGTCTTTCAATACTATGCTAACTTTTAAACGGTTGATTAGAACTATTTTGTCATGGCAACAACCAATGACATTCCTAAAATGACTGTGTTAACTTAATTACTGGTTGTAGCAGAGTATTGAAAAACTGGGCATGTAGTAATAATTAATGTTTTATGAGATGTCATGCCAGATTTACAGAGCAGGCGGCCATCGTTATCACCATTTTTCGTATCTATGACCATCTATGACCACACTGTACCATGATAAAGCTATTACGTATATTTTTTTATTTGTTTTGTACTTTTACAAAAATAAAATTCTATATAGGAAACATCTTTCCCAGTCTAAAGATTTAAATATGTATAGGTAATTTTACTATTACAAATGGTGGCACGAGGTAGGATTTAAAAAAATATTTTTGATAAAGTTCGATATATTTAGTTATACCGGTGTAACTTGGTAATTTAACACATTGCTAGCTTCTGAGTCATAAAGTTATACTTCTTCGTTGATCCAGACGCAATAATTATCACTCTGTTTCGTTCTTGCAGCGCTCTACAGTCTACACCTGGGGTGGGATTACATAAAATGTGAACTACCTTGTCACGGTGACAAGCTTCTCATCACAATGTTATTCACGGCCTTCTAGGGACTTGTCACAGTGACAAGGAAGTTATCACTTTATGGGATCGCAACCCTGGTCTTGATCATCTTCCACCAGTAGACAATGTTTAAAATTAAATTTCATACGGCACCCAGCGATACAAGAAAATAGACAATTTTTCACCAAAAATCAACTAATTTTTACTATCAAAGCAAAAGATTAAAAATTACGGAACAGGTTGGGTGAGTGGTTACCGCTCTGAACTTGGATTCCGGAGGCCCGGGTTCGATTGCCGCGGACGTCCTTCCTGACTGGGGTTTGTTCGTGGTTTTTCCCTCAGTCGACAGGCAAATGCTGGGAAGGTACCCTACGGCCACGACCGTCTCCTTCCCACCTTCCATCCTTACCTACTCTTCGCCATCATCTCCCAATCATCATCATAATCATTAATTCGTCGCCATTAGCCTCGCTGCAGAACAGTGCGACGTTAAGCCCCAGACAAAAAAAATTTACCAAGTGATAACCCTAAGTTTGTCTTTTATCTAATCACGATTAAAATTTTAAATCATTTCGTCAACCTGTTTTGTCTCCAATCGGATCCAAAAATGTGCCTGCAAAAAGCGGCACCACCTTAACGGAAGCGGGAGAAATCATGGCTACACTGAGGTCCTCCACGAGGAAATGTCTTACTGAGCATCCTGATGATCGCCTTCCTGGACTGCACTGCGCCCTCCACGGTCTCCCCGATGCGGTTCTGCTGCCGGGAGTGGATCACCATGCCCATGCGCACGTACAGCACCAGGATCACGGCCATCGGGATGAGGAAGAAGAAGACGAACGACAGCTCGTAGCAGGGCCAGTTCTCCGGGATGTTGAAGTCGAACATCGCGCAGAAGGCAGACTCCTCGATGATGATCCCGGAGCCTGCGGGAAAAACACACGGCTGGTAGAGAAGGAACTTGTTTTAAAAATTGTGGTTTCTTAGGCTGCGTTTCACCAAGATTCTAAACCCGGTTTAGAGGTTGTAAACCTGGTTTAGGGGCCTCTAAACCTGGTTTACCTCCTCTAAACCGGGTTTATAATCTCCCGGTTTCTAAACCCGGTTTAGAGGTTGTAAACCTGGTTTAGGAGCCTCTAAACCAGGTTTACCTCCTCTTTACCGGGTTTAGAATCTTGGTGCGTTTCACCAGCCTCATTTGGTTCATTTGGTTAGAAAAGCAACCAAATTTAGACAGTTCAAAATTATCTACTGTTTTTTGTGGTACTGAACGAACCGGTTCTCCGATCGAGCTGAGATTTTGCACACGTGTCAAGATCAATTCAGCGTTTTGTGGACATAATTTTTTCGAAATCCGTTGATTGGTTCAAATTTTAACAAAATTATCTTCTGGTTCCGATCCGATCAATTTGAAATTATTTCAAGGTCTTTAATACCAACATTTTATCAGATTTTACGAAATTTCAAAGTACTTAAAATTTGAAAAAATATCTTTCGGTTGGCCGAAAATCAAAATGTTCCGATTAAGTTCAAAATTTGCATGGTGATCAAGATCAGCAATATATCATATTTTACAAATTTTCAAGCCCATAGGTCAAGTATTAACATATTACTTATTGCCATTTATGAGTTGTTAAATAAGTAATAACTGTCAAAAGAGATTGATCTAAAAGTATTAAATTCATCGATAGTTGCAATGAAAATCAGTAGGATTATATTCGGTTCGGTTGAGTGCACTGTGTACGGTGCTCGCTCATCAACTCGTTTCCAAAAAACTTTACCGACAAAGCCTATTTACAAGTAGACAATATATTTCGACGTTTACCCAAACTGTTGTCACGTTTGAAATTAATGCTCAAACAAGAATGGCAATGTGAATACAAATTTTTAATCACAATAAAAATTGTATTTCGGCTGTATCACGTAATTACGGCTCCAAAGGGGTCACATGGGGTCATATGAAGATATTGGTGCTGAATTTTAAACACTCAATAACTCTGTAGTCTTCATGTCAATGTCAAATATATCTGTTGTTCCGTGGGATGGTGGCGGGGGGGGGGGGGGGGGGCATCACAACTCCAAATCAAAACTTCAATTACAGATATTCAAATAAGTTTTGTTGAAAACACGTATTTCGAGATAAAATAGCATACTAAGTTTGAGCAGAATATCTAATATTTGCGTGTGTTCCTTAGCACAGAACGAAACAAAAAACGAAAGAAAAACATAACACCTCCCCAGAGTAAAATTACTCCCCATTTTCAACGCTATATTTTTGTATAAATCTGAATATTGCAGCAACACCTAAATTTATTCCTCGATGCGCAACTGTGTTTTATTATCAGGACGTGAAAAGTTTTATTTAATTTAACACCATCGTGAAGAAGAACTTTACCTATTAGCTGAAGTACACATTAAAATGATTGATGACTCATCCTTATCATTGTCTGGCGAACATGAATCATCTTCAAATCTAAATGCTGAGGTAAACCGAGTGACGTCACCACATGACATTTATACCCGTCACGTCGCATCCTCCGATAGCGTCTTCAAAACGTTCAAACTTTCTTTGGTCACATGACGAGGCTTTTCATGAGGTCGCGAGGACGTGTGTCGCTGTGAGTTAGAAAAGTGTCAAACCTCCCCCCCCCCCCCTCCCCCCCGCCCCACCGAATCTATAGACTATCGGAATTCTATGCTGCTTTGATTTTACCATTATCTTCACATTTTTCTATCCACTAGCCGCTAGCCAGAATTAAATAATTGAGAGTCGTTAAAAATGTGTAAACATCGATTGGCTCAATTAAAAACAAGTGCATTAGTAATGAAATCACTTGAACCAACAAATTGATCCTAATTTGTTTATGGATGTCGACTTTTAAAAGTTTGAGTGCTCCCATAAGAGTTGTTTCGCGTACTGATGTTCATTTTTAGAGGTTATAACTGTGTGGAGTATATGGATTTGAATGGGAGATTTCAGATTTCAAGTGATTTGCTGGTTGAACCTGAAATTCCGTCCGCTCTTTTTCAAGTGCTTTCCATTGTACTTTGTTCCACTGCAGGCAAGTCGAGATATAATATTGAAGTCCTTGAATATTGATCAAGTTATCTGGTCAAGATTTATTAACTAACTCTATAGAAAACAAACTCCTTTTTGCTTCCGTCCATAGATATTTTCACTGAGGCAATTTTTTACGTTTTGCAAGCCAGCTTGAAGGTGATATATCGATCAAATTGTTTAAAGATCTGTGACTGAACGTAGGAACTGCTCACTCGAAGACGTCCTCTTGAAAAACCGCAAGATGGAATATAAACTACGTTGGTCTCACATGATTTGATTTCGACGTAATATGAATAACGGGAAGCTAAAAAACAATAACGGAAACAAGTTGAAAAAGAAATTGAAAAAACGTCAAAAATGTGTCAAGATAGATTTGCTGGGAGTTGTTAAATTAGGAGTGAACAGATTTTTCTCCGCGGCGAGTCTGAGCTAGATTGATAAAGCAAGATCAAGTAGCAACTACCGTAATTTATCTCATTCGGTGAAATGGAGCGACAGAAAAAGAGTGGCAAAAGACTTTGGAATCAAATTGAAATGCATTCTCGTTTCTCTTCTCGTATATTCTGATAAGTTCATCATCACGCAAATGCTGTGTCATTTAGATCTCGTTTCTCCGTGTTTTCGAAGTCGACTGTTGATCGCCTGTCTCGAGTTGTCAGTGACAAGTGTCACAAGAGATGTTTGTCCCCGAGCCGGGCCCGAGAGACGTTACAGACGAGCGACGTCGAGCTTGGCAGTTGGCATCCTCACGGCGCCGGCATACAAAGCAGTACGAGCTACTATTCCAAACGGACGTGACGACTTTTTGCATCTCTCCATACTACTGTCCTCCATTTTGTCAATTATAATGGACAGGACCGGATGGCTTTTTCTAAGTAAAATTCGACTTTGGACCGATTGTGTACCTCTTGCTAAAGTTCTTGATAGCTAGCTAACGGATAAAGTTAGCAAGGACATAATTTTACATTGATTCATCCTCTAGCTAACACTATCAAGAAGTTGAAAGACGTTTGCTAGCGCTAGCACGAACTTTACGCGGTACGCGTCTAGCTACCTAGCAAGAGGTACAAAGACCGGCCCTTATTTATTCGCCTGATTTGACTGGTTTGATTCACTGATTCAAACAATATGCAATCTGCTGTGTCAGCATAGAAGAAATAATTAAGTTAGACATTTCTCTGCGTTTTGTATGCACTGATCAACCTGCATACGACCGAAGACATGTGTAGATTTTTAAAACTCCTTCGATTGGTTGAGAAAAGGAATGATTTGTTGTTTCGTTTATTGAGATCTATATTAAATAGATATTGTAAATTTTTACTTTTTTGATTATTTGTCCAAATGCATGTATTATTGCATCAGCGTCCCATCATTATGGTACTTACACACGTAAATTCAAGGCTAAAGAGAGCACCTATGTTGCCCTTCATCCAGCCTCCGGCAGGTAAATCCACAATAAATGGTAATAATTCCCTTATCAACGCGTTACACTGATCCTTGTCAAATGTAAAACATACCCGACTCGTGCAATAGGTAATCTCTTGCAGTTAGATTATGCCGCTAGACTGGTTTAACAGTATTGCAGTAGTAGATAACTTCTGTATCCAAGCAACTGTATTGCGGCTTGGAATAATCCAGCTCCTAATAGTCGGGCTTAAAATCCACCGTGCCTGGTACTTCCACGCCTTACGCAACTACCAGGCACTACCAATGCATCGTGCGTTGTTCCCGCAGTCGATACATTCAAAACTAAAATTAATCCAACTGCAAAGGAGGTGTACTAATTGATGTAATCCGCTGAAAATAACCTCGATCGGCTCCCAAGAGAAATTAAATATCTGCTATTGCAATTGCGAACGGTGAAAAATGAAAGTTATGAATCTGCTGTCCGGGTGAGTCGGAGTGAATGCCGTGAACGAGGTAACAAATCTCCGAGGACATCGGCTCATATCTGGCTGAGTTATAGCGTCAGTTTGCATGGAGTTTCCAGCATCCCGCCTCAGCCGCACAGGTCGATCTCGAGAGATCTCGTCGAGAAGTTAAATGATAGAAACATTGTCCTCCAAATTACCCGCAGTATTTCATCTAAACGGTTTGCTGAAAGAGAAATGAAATGTGCGTTTCATGGGAAATTGAATGTCGAGGTGTTTTGCTTTTCTTGACAGTTACTTTTCATTCTGTCTTTTGAGTAGCTACAAGCTCTTGAGCAATCTAATTGACCTTTCGTTAGATTGATCTTGAACAGTCGAAATGGAACAATCACTCCGACATGTCAGAGTCGATCGACTACAATGTCGAGTCAATACAAATCTCTCATAAGAGTTGTCGATCAACTGTCGGCAATAGTTGATTGAGGTAGCTCCAACTTTATTCCTTTAGACGTTTTTGTCGTTTGAAGGCGGTCGGCCAGGGCGCAAATAGATTTTAAGTATACACTACTTATTTTATTGGTATTTTCAAATACACAATACAGTGTCATTTTTTAAATAGGTACGTAAACTAAAAGTTTAATCTGATAAGACATTCGTTTAATCATCATAATTGCTAATACAATCCAAAGCTCCTCGCGTAGTAATAATACATATAAAAAAACTGGGGTAAATGACTTGGATACAGAACATTAAGAGAGGGAATGAAATTTTCTATGGCATTGGTCGGATTTTAAGGCATTTGAAAATCAAAATCTTGGATACATAAAGACAGTTTTTCACTACATCGATCTCAACTTGTTTATAATCTTCATTATTTTGCATGTTCTATTTTATTAAGAAAAACGTATTGAAGAGCCAATATTTCATATAGGAGAAAATCAGGCGGCTCGTTGATTTTCCCTTATCCTCGCGTCTTGCGAAAGTGCATGGATCTAGTGGAGCGGTCGCTCCACTCAGCCAAGTCGTACCGTACACTCACAGTCACTCAACATACAGTAAATGCCTATATAAACTGAAAATAATTACTCGCTATTCCTACTTACTTACAATGATTATTTAAATTTGAGCTGCGACATTTTGTTGAAAATTAACTATTTGTGGATGAAGCTGGCAAATTCAATTGATTCATTCCCCCTTTTCGAACAGTATTTGTGTCATGAATTTTCAAGGAAATAATCAATGCAAGTAAAACTTTAAAATCACTCAATAAAGAAAACCAACGTACCTAGCATCAGCGATCATACTACAAGCTATTGTTCAAATCTATGGCATTATTTTTCTCAAGTCGCTGAAAGTTGCTGGCGCTTATCGGTTGAATGCAAAACCTATTGCGAGATGCAAATAAAATAGACCTATTGAGAAAAATAATGCAGTAGCTTGAACTATCCCCGTATCATCGCTGGTAGCATGTAGAGTTAGAGAGTGTCTGGAACACCGTTGAGAACTTGTCTGACATGTCCGACATACTGATTAGGCAACCCTCTTCACATCAGTGTCACACAAGTTGCATATCTTCTCCATAGTATCGACATTATTGACAGCGTAATCTGTTGGACAGGGCACCAGTTCATGACAGGTTTCGTCAAGCTAACCTCATTGTTTACCTCTATACCTTCCTATTACTATAGTCATAATCAGTATTGAACTGCATTGATTTGAATAATGATTTAGAACACTTTCTGAAGACATTTTGTAAAATCTGATTATCTGAGTTTACGCTTTTCCTCGATACTCTTTAAATGAATTTTGTTAGAATCCAATAAACCAATAAATAAATCAATGATCAAACAGAGAAATGTGTACTAATGCGTTCTTCCATTTCCCAAGTTAGATGACATTTTCTTATCCCTCGTTTCCCTTGCAATCAACAGAAGATTCAACGTATCTTTGATAAATGTTGGTGAAAGAGACAAACTGTGTTTCAAAAATTATAGCAATGTTAATTTTGACCTTTACAGAAAGTTGATTCACCTCAGTGGTGTAGTCCTAATATTTTTGGAGTAAACGCTACCATGGGCGTCCGCAGGATTTCTGCCAGGGCAAGGAAAACAATTTTTCTCGGAATAAGGGGGGGGGGAGGGACGCGCCCCTCACTCAGCCCCCCAGGGCGTTTTTGATTTTTGGACACTTTGAAATCAATATTAAGACGTTATGAGGCGTATTTTGTTAAAATATTCAATATATTTTATAATTTGACACTTTGGGGTGGTGGAGAGAACGGCACCACCTTGCCCCGCAGGGCTGTTTTTTGGTGTTTTGACACTTTGAAATAACTTTTTGAATTTTTTGCTTACGAAATGAAACTAGACGTAAAACAACACAAAATTTTTAAGTATTCCCGACACCTTAACTCTTCAGCAAAACTATTTTTTTTAGGTATACGGCGTATACCCGCGTATACCCTCGACTACAACACTGATTCACCTACATGACGGCATGTCAATAAGTTCGTTGGTGTTTAATGTTGCTCGTAAGTAAACTGGACTTCGTGTAAAGAGAGTTGCCCATCAAACGGGGAAACCAAGTAAACAACGTTTGAATGTAAAATCCTACTATGTACATGTCCTGAAGTTTACTAGAGGCATTCGTATATATCCAAAGCCCTATTATACACAAATTGTATTTTCCTAATATTATTTCAGTACGCGCTCGCGCCACAAAGAGAAAATAGCGCCTATTTTCATTCATTTTCCTTCAAAGCTAACTACCCGTTCTTATATTCTGAAAGCAATCAGCCGTGTATGTTTTCCAATTCTCCGAAGGTGGGGAAGGAAAATATTTTCTGAATGGCGTACGTGCGCGTGATACGTATCGTGATACCATGGTCGCGTGAGGGTAATACAACGTGGTCGAGATAAATAGACAGATTGTTTCCATGTAAATGTCCAGGATTCGTCCTTATAAACGGGGGGCCCTTTTGTTTGTTTGTTTGTTTTGTATTCTTTGCCTGTACCGCCCAGGCCGCATAGAACGACCGCTCAATATGACATTTAAGCGGTCACGTGCGCATCTAGTTTTTGAGCCAAATCTTCTGATTGGTTGGAAACTGAAAACGAACCATTTGCCCGATCAAGTACACATTTTGTATGGTCATTGAGACTAAAGTTTTATACATTTTTATAAATTGTCAGCCTAATCGGTAAAGAATCTAATTATTTTGTAATTTTATTTACAAAATAAACATTGACGTCTACTCGGATATTCCGGAAAATAGAAACGTGTAGGCGGTATACACCCAAGGGCAGAATAATTGACGGTAAACGTCTTAGTTGGAGCTCGAATTACGGTCAATATTTGATAATGTAGAATGTGTGGACTTATATTTGTAATTAATCCCTTTAAAAAAACTTGCAGCAGCATTGACGTCTACTCGGATATTCCGGAAAATAGAAACATGTAGGCGGTATACACCCAAGGGCAGAATAATTGACGGTAAACGTCTTAGTTGGAGCTCGAATTACCGTCAATATTTGTTTAATGTAGTTGAATTATTATGTATGAGGTGGATGAGGTATATGATAATCAAACCCTCCAACCCTTGCTCGCCTTCTGCGTTTGCCGCTGCGTTTTCGTATGAATAATCAAGTTTTGAAAAATGACTTAGAATTTTGCAAGCAATTTATGTAACCGTGGGTGTACTACGTATTGCGAGTCGTTGAAAAGTGATGAAAGCATTTTCTTTACAGAAAAGACTCCGGCTGATTGGCTCACTTGTACTGGGACGGAGCAATGTGGCTCAGGCTAAATTCTCTGGACTTGCACTCCGCCGACCACAGGTCCCGAGTTCGATTCCCGCATCCGGTTTCACTGAATCGAGATGTAAATTACGGGAGGGTTCCCTATTAGGCCACGACCCCCTCTTGTCCAGTCTTCTTCATCATCATCATCATCATCATCATCTCCCAATGATCATCAGAATTATTCATCAGTCACTATTATCCTAGTTTTAGAGACAACTCCAGAATTTTATGCGTTGGGATAAAAATTGTGTTGTGTGGGGCGAAACATTTTTACCCATTGACATTTAATTCACTATCACACATATACATACGTAAAAAATTCTCTAAAACTCTCATGAACAAAATACTGACATTGTAAGTACATTGTGTGTGTGCATTTTCGTTTCCTCAAATAATATTCAATTAAATTAAACTAGGAAAACGCTCTGAGTAACGCGTTGATGAGCGACCACGGATACGCGCAACACCTCGAACCGAAATTATGTCTATCGAAAATGTCATTAAAAGGCAATAATTCTTTAATTTCGTCACAGACGTCTTGTATAAATATCTCCAAAATCTCCAAAAATATTGGTCCCAATAACCTTGCTAAGTTTTAAGTTGATCGATTAAACCTTTGATTGAACGGTACCTTGTTAAGTTTCAAAAATCACAGGATATCTTTCAAAAATATACCTGGGACCACTCATATGATTTGATATTACTGTGTACACAATATCAGATCAATCTGTTGAACGGTCATTATTAGTATCATAATCTTAGTTTTATAATCTAACCTAATTTTAATAACATGCCCCGCCACAAGCTATGCTTATTAAGGTATGTACACATACGATTGTAAACATTATGTAGTACCACTTCGAAAAATAAATCTTTGAATCTTTGAATCTCTTTGAATTTCGTTTGAAACTTTCTGCTCTAACTACTTTGCCTTGAACTGAAGATTCGAAGTCGCCGTAAATTTGACAGCCAACACACAAAATGTCCCTAAAATTACAAAAACTTTTGAAAATAACTACAGATTAGACTGAAAATTGGCAAAAATACCTTAAATGTTGGTACTAATGACCATGCGAAGTTTTAAGTTGGTCGGTCAATCGGTTCTAGTATAAATTACAAAAATCACCGGATAAATGGTTTAAAATTTGAACCAATGGGAGGATTTGGCTGAAAATTATTATGATTGGGTACAATGTTGGTTGCAATGACTTTGCTAAATTTCAAATTGATTAAACCAACCAATCGAAAGATATTTTTTTTTAAATTTGAACCAATCAGGGGATTTCAAAAAAATTAGGGTCTGCAAATCTCATATTTGGTCTGGACATGTGTGCAAAATTTCAGCTCGGTCGGATAAACGGTGCAATCTGTATACGAGCAGACGACAGACAAACAAACAAAAAAAAAAAAAAAAAAAAAAAACAGAGGTCCGTACCAAAAGAGCCAAAAGGAGACGCTCGCTTCGCTCGCTCAATTATATTTTCTTCATTTGTAATTTATAGAAAAAGTGGTGAACGAACATTCAACAAGTAAATACACTAATGTATCTGTTTCCATGTAACAACCTAAATCTAAAATAATCTTAATTGTTATAAATTGTTGAATTATAAATTATAAATTACATTATAAAATTGTAAATTATATTATAAAATTGTGTACCTCCATGGTCAAACCAAGTATAAAACGCAACAATTTATGGACCAACACTTTAGTTGATGGTAGTTTTATAGAATCAAGTGATTCTTACATTTAACTAGGAAAACGCTCGCTATAACGCGTAGATAAATTTGTATTGTTGAAACCTTCAAGATCACGCATTGGGTTCGGACCAATGGGAAGGCAGAGATTTGAATCGATTCGATTATTCTGGCTATTTTAAACATAATGTTTTGATGTAATTAATAAACATACACTTGTCAAATGAATAAAAACTATTAAATTAAACATTTCAACACATGAAACAATCGCTCTGCAGATATTACCAACTCGGCACAGATGGTTTAGAACACACTTCTTTTTGGAATTTTAAAAACCATGGCTTCACCCACACCATAGCCATCTGACATTTCGTGGACGAAAAATGTCAGTTGGCTATGCCCACACATATCTATTTCTTCTTTTCATTTTTTTTCCTCTTTTGATTTTCTAATGAAACAACAGCCGCAGGTATAGTAAAATCTTCATCGTCTGATTCTGAATACAACACGATCAGATTTTACATACATTGACAAGAACAAAAGAAGAAAAGCAAGTATGTACAAGAAAAAATAATTACTTTTGAAATGTCAGCTTAAATAATGGCGCCAAGCTCCTTTTAAACAAACATATTCATGCCAAATCAAAGTGAAGAGGGCAGTGGATCTAGCATTGAATGTGTCAAGAATGTCCACCGTGTGGACTGAACATTAAAGCCACACATTCAATTCGCGGCAGGAATGTGCGAGTTTGATATGTCGTGTGTACTGGCCCATAAAAGTACCGGATTTTTATTGAAAGAATAGCCATCTATACACTTTGGTGCATAAAGAAAACCGGCTCTAAGCTGCACTGGAAATCCCGTCTATTTCAAAACCGTATAAAAATTCAAAAAAGTACATACATTCTCTACTGATTGGGCTGCAAACTTGTGACATAAGAGAAAATGGTGGTCTTAAAGTCTATGCAAAATTTGAGCTTCATCGGATAACATTTTGATTTTCGACCAATCGGGAAATATTTCTTTAAATTTTAACCAACAATAGGATTTTGCTGAAACTTTGTAAAAGTTAATAAAATGTTGATCTGAATTAGAAAAGCAACATTACATTGCAAAGTTTCAAATAGATTGAATTAACCAATCAGAAGATATTTGTTTTAAAATTTGAACCAATAGAGGTTCTAAAAATAACCCCAAACTAAGTTATAGTGATAATAGTGTGCAAAATTTAAGCTCGACCAAAAAAACAATGTGGCCCGTGGCGTCTGGAAAAAAGGAGAGAAATTGTCCAAAAGATGCAAAGAAAGACGGTCGCTCAATTAGGGACGCCCCCGGCCCCCAGCCCCCAGCCCCCAGCCCCCTAGCGCCGTGCCGGGGTAGTTACTGAATGAACATTTCGACTGTAAACACCACTGAAATAAAAGTTCGAGTGGTCCCTCACCTGGAGGGTAGTCGATGTAGTCCACGGTGGTGTAGACGGCGAAGGGGGCGGCACTCAACAGCGACACCAGCCAGATGAAGGCGATGATGTCGCTTCAGTCCCGACATCGTGTACGAGTAGAGAGGGTGACTAATAGACAGTGGTCTCACCTGGAGGGTAGTCGATGTAGTCCACGGTGGTGTAGACGGCGAAGGGGGCGGCACTCAACAGCGACACCAGCCAGATGAAGGCGATGATGTCGCTTCAGTCCCGACATCGTGTACGAGTAGAGAGGGTGACTAATAGACAGTGGTCTCACCTGGAGGGTAGTCGATGTATTCCACGGTGGTGTAGACGGCGAAGGGGGCGGCACTCAACAGCGACACCAGCCAGATGAAGGCGATGATGTCGCTTCAGTCCCGACATCGTGTACGAGTAGAGAGGGTGACTAATAGACAGTGGTCTACCTGGAGGGTAGTCGATGTAGTCCACGGTGGTGTAGACGGCGAAGGGGGCGGCACTCAACAGCGACACCAGCCAGATGAGGGCGATGATGTCGCTTCAGTCCCGACATCGTGTACGAGTAGAGAGGGTGACTAATAGACAGTGGTCTCACCTGGAGGGTAGTCGATGTAGTCCACGGTGGTGTAGACGGCGAAGGGGGCGGCACTCAACAGCGACACCAGCCAGATGAGGGCGATGATGCGGACGGCGCGCTTCAGTCCCGACATCGTGTACGAGTAGAGAGGGTGACAGATCGCCAGGAACCGCTCCATGGAGAAGGCGACGATCGTCAACACCGAAGTGTACGACATCCTGAAACCAAAGGTTATTACTGAACAATGTCCGTGGACAAGGTTACACCGATGAATCACACAGTATGAAAATATTACACACACACTAATGCCATGCCAGTACTTACGCGGCTAGTTTTAGTTTTTGCGCGGTAGGCAAAAGAATCTGGAGCCCTATTCTATAACTTTCATATTTTGAATTCGGCCTTAGAATCCGATTCGGTTCAATGTTAATCCTTATAGCCGTGAATCGGATTCAGTCCAAATCAAGTAATTTTAAAATTATGGAATTTGATTGATTGAAAAGTGAAAATAATTCGTTTGTCTAATGGAGTGTTACAATTTTGTATGTTCATTGCGAACAATATTTTATAAGTTTTCGGTCAACCTCAAGATGACCGAATAATTGATTGATATGATGTGAATTGATTTGATCAAGTGATTGATGTTTTAGACTTATTTGAAATATCCGTAAAATGTGCATTATCGAAAAAGAACTGTTTGTTAGGTAAAGAAACGTACCCAACCTTCTCCACACAACATATTATAGATCGGAGGAATACAGAAGAAAACTATCTGCATTTCCTAGGTACATGGCCGGAGGAATCAGTTTTCGATTTACGATTTGAATGGGAAGAATATTTTTATTGTGTGTCTCAGGCTCGGATCCAGGCGGTAAGAAAATATACAAAACGATGTTCAGATTAATATTTAGATATACCTAGGTATAGCATACAAGATAAATTTCAAATAATTATTTTAGAGTGGGAAAGACCTGAAGGGTATGTTTAGAAAATGGAGAAAAAAGAACAATACCTATTGAACATCAAATCTATAATCCGTTTTGTACTATTTTTAAGATGACAGTGTTTGAATCTATATACTTATATTGCACAAAGGCTCGCTTAGCAACGCGTCCTACCGTGCGTTTACTTAGCAACGCGTCCTACCGTGCGTTTACTTAGCAACGCGTCCTACCGTGCGTTTACTTAGCAACGCGTCCTACCGTGCGTTTACTTAGCAACGCGTCCTACAGTACGTTTACTTAGCAACGCGTCCTACAGTGCGTTTACTTAGCAACGCGTCCTACCGTGCGTTTACTTAGCAACGCGTCCTACCGTGCGTTTACTTAGCAACGCGTCCTACCGTGCGTTTACTTAGCAACGCGTCCTACCGTGCGTTTACTTAGCAACGCGTCCTACAGTACGTTTACTTAGCAACGCGTCCTACCGTGCGTTTACTTAGCAACGCGTCCTACCGTGCGTTTACTTAGCAACGCGTCCTACCGTGCGTTTACTTAGCAACGCGTCCTACCGTGCGTTTACTTAGCAACGCGTCCTACCGTGCGTTTACTTAGCAACGCGTCCTACCGTGCGTTTACTTAGCAACGCGTCCTACCGTGCGTTTACTTAGCAACGCGTCCTACCGTGCGTTTACTTAGCAACGCGTCCTACCGTGCGTTTACTTAGCAACGCGTCCTACCGTGCGTTTACTTAGCAACGCGTCACAGAGAATTCATCTGATACAGGTAATTCCGGGAAATTGCAGTGAAATTACATCTCAATAAACATACTCTGTATCAGTGTCGTATGGGAGCCGTTATTTACTGATGTCAAACAATTACAATGAAATTGACACCAATTGACAGTAACTGTATGTTAATTAGTGTGCCATAATATAAGTTCAAGAGTATATGGAAATAGATTCAAAATCTTAATTGCTGTGTCTAAATATAAATCCAATTAAGATTTAAGACTTGTTAATTAAAGTGAAACGAACCTCAAATATCTTCATCGTACGTTTCTTTACGCAATATCGGTTTACTGTATCAAATATTAATTAAGAGTGGTATTTGTTTGGACCAATATTGGAATTTTCTTGGAACGATAATGTTGAGAATAGTGGTCAGCAAATCAAGTGGTTATTGGGGAGTATTGTCTGAAGGTAGATTTCCGATTCCCGCAGTTCGCAGGAAATTGAACGAAGAGAAAGGCAAGGGGCTGTGGTTGGATTTGATCTGACACGGCACGTTCTGCAACGGGGGGTGAAAGTAGCTGAGTATTCACGCACAAACAGGCACAGGAATGTAATAATATCGCGGCCCGGAGCTTATCCCATTCCAGTGATAAATAACCGCGAAATATAAACATAGAAACATGCGAACTCCGCAGCCAGCCAGGGTGTTTTATGGACGAATCTCGACTATCAGTATAGTATTCGAAATGTTGCTTCCCATCTCTCAATTACGTATTCCTTTTGAATTCATATCTTTGTTCAAGCCTGAACTTTTGACAGAGCCAATTAGTGGAAAGTTTTGCGAGCAGCGTCAAAAGAGTTGTCGCAAAGAACAATATTAATTAAAATTATTAATTTGTAGCGGGCGAAAAACTGCTCTCAAGACTATTATGAATAAGAAAAGGGAGCGTAATTCAACTGTAGAGAATTAAGTAAATGAAGACAAATTAACTTTGTAGAGCGAATGATGAAATAATTCATAAACATTCGTGGGATTGCTGTTGTGTTTCATGACGACTGCTTGAGATATAACGAGACAAATTCCGGCCAATTAAAAAGTGACAACTGCGGTGAACTTGAACGCAGATTTATCAGCAGCCACGGACGTGTAGTAATAGAAGGACTTATCCGGAGAGACGCTGCAGTAAATTAGTCTTGTTATGGAGAAAGATTGGGCCATAAGATTGGGAGAGAGATTGAGTTGGTCTGGGAAAATGAAGGAAATGGGCAATCGTAGGATTTCGAAAGTGGGAATTTGGAGGACGTTTTAGAGGTATATGAGAGGAGGACGAAGAAGAAAGAAAAATTATTAATATGAAGGGAAGTTATAAGCGAGTGGAGCGAGCGTCTCCACTTGACTCTTGCGGCACTTTCTCTGTGTGTGTTTTTGTTTCACGGCAACCCAGGTTGCACCGGTCAACGGATCGATCTGAAATTTGTTACACACCTTTATCTCATACTAACTTAAACCTATCTAGTTGTTTAGAAAGATCTGTAAATAAATAATAAAAAAATACACGTATTTTCATATATTAATATGCGTAGTAGGTTCAAGGAGTCCGTTGCGGCCGCTCGGTAATGAAACTCGGAGGCGGCAGCTGCCTTATTTATATGAACGTATTATTGCTAGGAAACGTAACAATTATTACATGGCAATTCGTTTTAGATAGTTTACATGCGTAAACTACATATGTAAAACAGTAAACTTCATGTATATATACATGCGTAGGTATATAGGTATTTTCTTTGCTTGAAGAAGGGTATGTAGTTATTGTTTACTGGAGTTTTCATAGAAGCATTTTTTTCCTTGGAAAGGCTAAGAAAACTCTTCGTCGACAGGCGAAAGTTATTATTAATTGCAGAAATAGATTGGTTGTTTCATAGAAATTGTGGTTACGACATATGATTTTAAATCGATAAGTTTCTTAGTTCGTAAAACGTTGATGTATACTTACGCTCAATACAGACAGGGACGTGTGGATACTGTTTGGATAATAATTTACTATTTTGTATAATAGAAATTACTGAATGTTTAAATAATTTTTATAACATTTCAAAATAAATTTAATTTGTTTAATATTTTAGGGTGTGGCTTTTACTAAGTTGCATTGAAAAGCAGGTGTCGAAGTGAAATAACTAATAACTTTTTTATTATTTGAATGTATTTTTGCAGTGTTTTAGGTAATATTGATTCGAAGTGTTGCACGTACCGGTGCTCGCTTATCAACGCGTAACACAGAGCATTTTCCTAGTTATTATTATACTCCAGTGGAAGATGCACATACATCAGCTCCAAATGGGAAAATATTAACAATGTGATTAGCTTGATCTGTTGTAAGAATACGCCACTTTGTTCGAGTAAAGCGGAATCAACAGAGTTGAGCCTTGGCATTGGTCTCGTGTGCCTCGATCACGTGATAGGTGAAACACAGGGATCAACGCATCAGTTAATCCCCGGCTATTGATCCTGATAATAAGCCGATTCGGATGAGGAGAAAATAATTAGTTTTGTTCGAGCGTTGTCTCCACAACAGCTTACAGAGTATCAAGAGGAAAGACAAAAAAGAATCCGTCTCCATTTTCTTCTGAGAAATACTTTCTTACTTGTTTCTATAGAATAGATTATTATCTTGTCAGACACGTTTCTGCCCCTGACATTCCTACTTTCAGTAACTCTGATTTTAATTCGGTTCTATTTTAGCCTTAAAATAATAGAATAGACTTTTAATGAACTGATAAGAAGGAAGCAACTCTTTTTAACTTGACGCGCAGAGAAGAAGCATTTCATTTGTTATGCAAAATACGACATGAATAGACGCAAGAAACCAATGTTCCTGACAGTATTACTCTAAACTAAAGAGGCAATGTTTACGGAGGCTATAACCTACAAAAGCTAAATCATGTTCTCCTCATAGCTAAATGGAGAAGTAGCATAAGAACGAGACACGCATGGGTATTCAAATTTGATTTTTCAAGATTTTTCTAAAAATCAAGGAGAAAGCATAATTTAGTAGTAGTAATAAATAGTATTTTAAGGCGCGTCGACAGTGAGGTAATTTTCCGCACTTTGGATTTTATGTTTTAAATTTTGTTGATCATATATGGAGGTCATAGGGAGGGGTCGACCAAATGGGCCCGGCCCGGGGGAGTCCAGCATTGGTGGGAAGGCCACGCCGGAATGGGGCCAGACCGGGCCGGGAGGGTTCGGCCGGGACGGTGGGACCAGATTCGGGGGGACATACGTCTCGAGGGGAGAGGCCGGCCCAAGGGGACCGTAAATTCTAGGGAGGGCATGGGTAGGTCGACCCTGGCTGCTAATTGTCTGGGCCTCACCACTGACCTGTCCGGCGTGGGTAGCCCTTACACATAAGCTCGCCGGCTTAGCTGCATTGCCCAACACAAACCCCACCACCGCGCTAAGGTGGCAGCCGTCGGGGCGAATACTTTAAACTCACTTTAGACGATTAAATAATAATTAAATAATCGTATTTTTCTCTTTTAGGTCGTACCAGAGATCGCAATGTACGACATTATTATAGTGAGTTTAAATGTGCGCTTACTGTTTGGTTTTGAAAATTCTATTCGCATGAAGAAAAACCTTACAAAAAGTACTTTGAAAACCAATCTCATCTGACGCAGCTGACCAAAATCTAAGTGGAGCTGTCAGTAAATAAATAAGTAATTACTATTATCTTTGCCTTTCTTGAAATTATATCCTTATTGTATTTGATACCTTTTCTGTCTTTCTTTAGCTAAATAAACAAGATTGATGTCTGTTACCATAGCGACTATTGTAGGGTGATGCAGTTATCCTATACAGACAAACAACGATAATTCGTTTTGTTAATTTTCGTTCAATTATGTTCAAAGCTACCGAACCGAAATTGCTGTATTTAAGCTATTCGAGAAAATAAGGAACACGACTGACGTCTGGTGGGTACTAGCCATAAGGGGAATAATGGAGGATATCACGGGGATATTTATATAAATACCAACATTATATTAAATTTGCTTTAGTTGTTTGTTATGGCTGAAAAAGTAAACTTGTAACTAATTATACATTTCAATTGTTTCTCGCTCTTTCACTGCCCTATGGAAACAAGAACTTCAAAATAAAAAAGTGCATCTAAAAAGTTTCCTGCCAGAAGTAGCTCCATCACGTATCGCTTATTTGTTCGAATAGGTAAAAATACGCGTATAGCATCGGAAGGTGGTCGAGTTTCTTTGCAATTGTCTCCTGTCGGCAAAGTAGGTTACTGTACTATATGCTCCCGACTTGAAGAAGTCACTTGTCACGTGGCATCGTATTTGTCTTCTCCGATGACACGAGACGCGATCACGTGACCCTGCTTCCTGATCGATGTCAGCGCGATCAGAAAGCGATTCAATGAAGTCGCTCGGATAAGTGGAACTCGATCTCTCGTGTCGAGCATTTCTAGAACGTGATTGCTTCTTCGCCGCGTACTAATTGGGTGAAGGTGCCGGGCTGAAGTCTGGATCTAGCTCATATCGACATAACAAGGTCAACGATCGCGAATCCTTAGAGCACACTTTTTCGGTTCACGGCGCCCCAAGAGAACGCAGGCAGGGGTGAGCGGTCAATTTGATCAAAACAGCTCGGGATCAAGATAGAACGTTTGGTTTCCGGGCTAACACCGCCATAACCGAAATGCGCTCAACAACGTTTTTTGAGGAAACCTCGTTTACCCTCGAAAACAATGGACCCCAGCGGGAAAATGTTGAATTTCAGACATGAATTTGTACAGTATTAATCTAATATAGTAGATATACTATAGGTATAGTACATATAGTCCATTCTGCAACCTATAACTATAAATTTTGGAGTTTTGACATTTGATTAAAAATTCATTCTTCATGATATTTTATTACAGGTGTTTGCAAATTTATTGGAATAGCCTGATGCCCCTGGACGCACAATTTTCCTTTATTGGTTCAAAATCAGTCTAATTGTACTGTCATTTAGAGCCTTCTGCATATTGATGTTATTATACTGTTTTATTTCCCGATAATTAACATTTAGAGTGTTTCAATGAAACACAAGAGAAGTCGAGAAAAAATTTCGGGGACAGTTTCAGGAAAGGTAATTATGCTACAATGTTTTGCAATGTATTACAAATTACATTGCATGGACGATTTTGTTTGTTCAATTTTTCACGTATTGGGCTGCCAAATAATATTGTGAAACGCAACAATTGATCCCAATATTGAAATGCTTTAATAATTACAATAGGTATACCATGGCCCGGTTGTACGATGTCCCGATAAATAAAAGCCCTATCACACTGAGTTGCAACCCGTGTTTGGAACCGGCGGTTGGAAAATATGGTTGGCCGCGCATGTGCAGAGACTGAATTTGGTCAACCCACGGGTTGGGTTGAAAAATAGAGAAGTCTCTATTTTTCCGGTTCCAACAATTTGTTGTGGTACCACGTGACGTGAACTTACCAATAGGATGCTATAAATATTAGCTATAAATCATATTAATCAGATGAATATTTAACTTGAACATGTGTATGGATAAATAGTGCGTATTATTATTAACTTGTACTTACTTAAATATCTTTCTTTCACAAGTAATCACTCTAAATATGAGATTTGGATTGCCGCTGTCAGATTTTGTTATTCTCTATACATTTTTTTGGTTACTATGGCAACTGCTTTCTGCGCAACTCATGAGTGTCAATTGTGAACCAACCAACATCAACCCAAACAGTTGCGTGTGATAGGCGGTTGCCTCCTTTTGCAACAAAAGTTTCCATACGACAGTTCCAACCACGGGTTGCAACTCAGTGTGATACCCACTTAAGATAAAGTTCACTTTAGGCTAAAGTAGACTTTAGCGTTCTAGATGGCTGTGTTTCATTGGCTGTTGCCATGGTTTCAGGCGATAAATCCTACCGCTAACTTTATTGGGGCTTGGTACAACCGAATCTAAATCTAGTTGAGCGGTCACTCCACCTAAAAAATTTCTTGTGAGTTGAAATATTTTGCATCATGTGAGAGCTAACCGTATCATGTGCTATTGAAGAATATCTATGCCAAAAAGTATAATGGGTTCAATTATAAGCAATGAAATTGGCTGATGATAAAGGCAACATAACTTGATGCATCCAGCATCTAAGGCTTCAGTCTATTATCCCGCTGTAAATGAGGCAACTACTCCACTCTCACCACGTGTTGATGAGAGTTAAAGCTAGTTACTATTATACAAGTTCAGGACTTGGACAGTAAGTAATGTAATTGACAATTAAAGTGGATATTCTGGTAGCCTGATTGTAAAGCCTGGCTTGCTTGACTGCACATCGGTCTTTGGATATCCTCTCCGCCAGCAATGAGAGTTTAGCGATCGTCACCAGCTGCACTAGCCAGGGTCCGGATTCTACAACTATTTTCAATTGCTAGCGGAATCGCAATGTGTAATGAAGATTATGGCAAAATCTCATTGCTAGCGGATTGGCTTACCGCTTTGCAGTTGGCCTCAGGTCCGTTCACACCGATAATTTGTTCATATCATTTCATCAACCAATCCATATGAAAATGTGCACAATTTTGAACTTAGATTAAAATCTAAGTTCAAAATTAAAAAATATCATGTGATTGATTGAAAATTGAAAATTGAACCATAAATATCCGATCAACTTCAAATATTGAATTTTGAATGCCTATTTAAGTGAGAAATAAAATTCTTTAAAATATTAACTACACTGCGTTTCACGAGAATCTGTCCGCCAGACGTGGTCCCTGTTGCAAATAACCGTTTTTTCGTCCATCCCTCAGTCACTGTGAGCGATCGCGCGGTCTTCCGAGACCATCGCCCTCTCTCGGACAAAATCAAAATATCTTACTGGACAGCTAAATGTGAAACGCAGTGTACAGTATTATAAAAATAAAATCATTTTAAATAATTCTACTCTTATTTCTTTAGTACCTCTAACGGTTGTACAATTCCATTTGAATACATTAGAAATGCGACGTTGTCCGGTGTTCCGTGCGTGTTTAGTATTACTCACATCTCACTGATGAGGGCGCGCAGCTTGCAGACAGCTTCCCCCAGGATCCATGGATATTGTTGCCAGAAGACCCCCAGATCGTTGGGCAGCCCTGGAACAATACATTCACTTCAGTACATCGTATGTGTTTACCTTCGCTCGATCTTACAATCCCGATCAAATTCCAACATCCAACCAATATGGCCATTCCACACCAAATCAACAATAAAACGTGAAAGTATTCACGACCCATTTCGATTTTGATCAAACTTGGTGAAGTCGTTGATAAACCTTAAAAAGAAGCACGGATTTTTGTGTTTGGTTATTTGTCACTTCTGCATGAAATGAATATTTTCCTAAAAGAGGAGACTGTTGCTTTTTGACAGTTGACTACTGTTTTTACACAAGTGAAGGAAGGGTACTGGGGAAAAACGCTAAGAGTTTTTATGAAGCACAAAAAGGCGGCCCCTAGTTTTTTCTAAACGGCTTTACCGATTGTCTTCAAATTTTCACAGATTATAGATAAATAATAAATCTGTGCCTCTAGTGGGCCAAAAGTGTTATTTTTTGTTTAGTATTTTCAGGGCAGTGGTGCGAAAAAGAGTAATATATTGCCCATGTTAGCACTTCATCAAAACGATAATAAAAATTTTTTATAATTTTTTTGCATCACTAGAGACACGGATTTACTCTTTATCTCTATGCTGTTAAATTTTGAAAACAATCGGTCAAACCGTTAAGAAAAAAGTAGGGGCCGCCTTTTTATGGTATTTTGTGGTTTTCAATATTTGAATTAAAATAACTTACTTCACAGCAGTATATGCAACATGCAACACACGATTAAATGTTACAAATGTCACCTACAACCCAGAGCTAATGCATTTTCATGCATTTTTAGGATTTTTTTACATCGGAATCGAAATTTTCTGCGAGTCCTGTCGACTCTTAAGAGTCTACGATACTTGATGAAATCCATGTTTTATGAAGCACAAAAAGGGAGTCCCTACTTTTTTCTAAACGGCTTTACCGATTGTCTTCAAATTTTTACAGGTTATAGATAAAGAGTAGATCACTGTCTCTAGTAGCTCCAAAGTTTTATTTTTTGTTTAGTTATTTCAGGGCAGAGGTACCAAAAAGCACAGCCGTCTGTATAGTCGTCAGTTCGTTCCTCCCTCCTCCTGGTAGCTGCCTGTCGTCTAAGTAGTTCCTCACTTGCCGTCCCGGGATGGGGCCGCCACCGTCTCTTGGTTATTCAAATGCGCGACGGTAGTGACGCCATCCCGGGTGGCAGGTGATGAACTACAACAGGCAGGTACCAGGAGGAGGAGGAACGAACGACCAGTATACAGACGGCTGTGGTAAAAAGACTCATATTTTGCCCATGATAGCCTTCCTCAAAACGAGAAAAAAAAATTGTTTAATTTTTTGGATTACTAGAGTTACATATTTAGTTTTTATTTCTATGCTGTTAACGTACCGCGACGGGGGACTTCCGTCGCGAGGGGGGTGGCCGACCCGAGGGGACCGTGCATTCGAGGGAGGGCATGTCGACCCTGGCTGCTCTTTATCTGGGCCTCACCACTGACCTGTCAGGCATGGGTAGCCCTTACACATGAGCATATGCTCGCCGGCTTAGCTGCAGTGGCTAACACAAACCCTACCACCGCGCTAAGGTAGCAGCCGTCGAGGGGTTTTTACCCATGGATTTCTAGCACGATTGGTGTCACCAAATGGTTTATAGGTTATATACTCCGCTTTTCTAATTAATATTCTGAAACAAAAGCGTGGTGACGGAAAACTCGCCTATCAACGCTCTCACTAGAACAAGTTTAGAGAATATGGTCAGAACAGTTTCAATTGCGGTCTTACTAATTAAGCTGCTGATTAGTTGTGCAAAGACGATAGGGGCCTATTAGGGGCCTCTGCTATTTGCAGCGGAACATCTGCGGACTTTATAAATCTCGGCATTCAGGTAGGCAGTGATTGCGTGGGCGTTGTCATGGAAACGGCAATAACGCTTTCACGCTGTTTAGCCCAGACTCACTTGTGATTCAAGTGTCATAATAATATATATGTCTGAATACCAACTATATTAGCGTCACATTCTCTCCACTTCTGTTGTGTCACTCGTGAATTTCATTTCATTCCGCAGTCATGCGGGCACCTTTGTTTCAATAATTGAACTTTTCATTACAAACTTTTGAACTTTTGACATTTTGTCATTGCGCAATAATAGTCCCTTTCATGTTGATTTATATATCAAAGCTGGGTATTACTAGTATCACAGAGGAACACTCAAATAAAAACTATTTATTCATTCGCTGCATTAGCTTTCATCGCATTAGCTTTTATTCATTCAATCGTGCTTAATTAATTCATTTACTGCTTCATTCTAGGTGTGATTACTGAGAGATTTATTAAATAGGTACGTCCAATAGTATTTCGACCACCTTGTAAAGTTTTGACAGAAATAACTTAGGGAGTGAAACATAAATCCTTGGAAATTCAGCATAAAAAATCAGAGAATTCGAAACAAAATGCATAATTAATCACTAAAATATCTGCCTTCCATGACTACATTTTGAATTTAAACATTGCTGATTTAGAAATAGATACAATACAGTACAACAAGCATCTTCTTACCTCTATAGTAGGTACAAGAGCGTACAATAATACAATTATTGAAATGTGAACCATGTTATATATGGACAAATGAAAAATCGTCCGCAATTATTTTGGCATTCCAAATGAATACATAAAAAAAACACTAGTATTGCTCTTCCATTAACAAGTATGGTGATTATGACAATGGGTCAAATAATTGTAATATCGTGTATTATGCGCGAACTGTCACTACGTGAGTGTGCGTGAGTGTTCAAAATTGTCTGCGTGAGTGTGCGTGTGAGCGTGTCTTTTAGGAAGCTGTTTACGTGAGTGTGAGTGAAAAATGAAATGACTTCGTGACGTGAGTGAAAACCCACCCACGCTGCCACCTCCGGATCGAATGTTCGAATTGGCCTGCAACAATGACTGATTGATTGTTTCCTTGTCAGTGCACACAGCCAGTAATCCCAACGCATTGACTGATGGACATGCTCCTTGCATGCGGCGACGATGTGCAATCAGTAATGAGCAAAACCACAATCAAATCACTCCAATAATTAATATCCGCCATCGGCTGAATCGCGGCTCATCCTTGTTCAATAATGTTAATGTAGTCATTGATTTCAAATATGATTCTCCCAGCTTGACCTCAAATAAGGCGATTCGAGTCCATATATTAGGGTGGGATCATATACAGGCGCGTAGGAATAGGGGGGAAAGAGGGGAACGGACCCCCCTGTCTGGAGCCTGACCCCCCCCCTGCCAGAGATCCTGACCCCCCCCCCCCCCCCCTGCTAGAGACTCTGACCCCCCCCCCCCCCTGCTAGAGATCCTGAACACATTCAGATATTCACAAATGTAGATTAAGTGTTGCACAGAATGCACAGATTTGCTCCATTATGAGGTTGAATTCTCAAAATTTTCTCAAGTTTTGCAAAACTAATTGAACAGAGGTATTATCCAATGAGACAACTCATTTACTCATTTGTCCAACATGATCATCCTCATGAATCAAATTAAATACACGTTAAACTAATAGATTCCCAAAAAAATACAGATTTTTCTTATTGATTGCTTATTGCTGTTGCTCTTGCAACCTTTTTCAAAGGTCGATTCCAAAATCAATTCATAATCGATTCTCTTTCACTAGAATTCAAGTATTTCCCTGCGGGGCCATTTAGGATTTTGTAAAAACAAAATTTTATTTTGTCTCCTGTATCCCCAAGAATATTGCATAGGACACACATTTTAAATTTCTTTAAAAAAATGCCAAAAAAGCGTCGAATTCGATTTTTTTTTTTTATCAAGATGTAAAAAAATGCCCTGCGGGCCATTGGGAATTCTATAAAAACAAGTTTTCTTAAGTTCCCACAGAATATTGCATATCACACATTTTACATTTCTTTGAGAAGAATAGCTTAAAATTCGATTATTTTGTATCAAAAATTCAAAAAAGGCCCTGCGGGGCTAACTGGGGTTGAGTTCCCCAGACCTCTTGTAGCAGTGAACTACCTTTTCCTGACATCCATCAATCCCCTATAATTTGACCCCCCTGTCAAAATAAAGTTCCTACGCGCCTGATCATATACAATGACAACTATTATTCTCACGTGACAAGTTTCTCATCTCAATGTTATTCACGGCCTCCTCGGGTGAGAGAAGCAATTGTCACGCGACAACGTTTTATATGATCGCACCCCAGACCGCTGTCAAGCACCACCGTCATCGAGCACTTGCACACGTTCAAACTAGCTGATCAAACATTTACAAACTTGATAACTTATTACGAGGTCTGGTTCGTTTCTAAAAGATAAATACACGGTTTTGTTTAAATTGAGGCGCAGCAGAGGTCGTAATGTGCACCCCAGTGTATTACTTTTTAGTTACGAATTTGTAATGAGTATTTTGTATGAAACGAAACTCACAAAGATACTGTAAAAAAATTCTGAGATCTTTGCAACTTCAGTTGATTTGAGTATTCATAGATAACTACTAGGAAAACGCTCAGTGTAACGCGTTGGTGAGCGAGCACGGGGACATGCAAATTCTCGAACCGGAAATGCGTACGCAAGCACAGAAAACATATACATCCATATTGAATTGAAATATGATAACTCAATCAACACAACATATTATTATGCTTTTCATTGAAACTTGAAAATAACATCTAAGCATCTAAGAAACCTGGTTAAAATAAAACAAATCAGATTCAATCCAATTGGCACTGGAAAACATTCATTTTGATACTTCATTACTGACAGATATTAAAAATGTTAATAAGTTCATACGTTCTTAACTGATTGGGATGAAATTTTGTAAAATAAGAGACAATGTTGGTCTTAATGATCATGCAAAATATGAGTTTGATCTGAATTATCGAAGACCGTTTTCATTTTTCAGCCTATCAGGAGATATTTATTTAAATTTTAACCAATTAATGGATTTCAAAAAAATTATGGTCTGCAAACAGAGAAGGTTGGTTTTACATGTGTGCAAAATTTCAGCTAGATCAAAGTAAAACTCTGACCTGTATAGCCAAAATATGAATTTGATCAGATTTATCGAATACCATTTTCATTTTTCAACCTATCAGGAGATGTTTATTTCAATTTTAACCAATGAATGGATTTTAAAAAAATTTGGGGCCTGCAAACAGAAAAGGTTGTCTCTACATGTGTGCAAAATTTCAGATCGATCGAAGAAAAACTCTGACCTGTACAGCCTCACCCAACAGAAAAAAAAAAAAAAAAAAAAAAAAACAGAGGTCCGTGCCAAATGAGCCGAAAGGAGACGCTCGCTACGCTCGCTCAATTATGCTATGTAATTCCAAAGCTCTGCAGTCATTTCGGTCGAGTCGAACGACATTTTCTTATAAATCACAATTTCTTAAGATTCTGCCCTTTTCGTTGAAGTAATATGCTGAAGCGACAAAGTTGAATATAGTAAAATACAAATATTTGAACAGAAACACTGGTATTGTCAAGAAATAAAAATAAAAAAAAGAGTCCGCAATATTTCGCCGATGCGTTCGACCGGCTTTGTCAGTCTCGCTTGACAAAGCCGGTCGAACGCATCGGCGAAATATTGCGGACTCTTTTTTTTTTATTTTTATTTCTTGACAATACCAGTGTTTCTGTTCAAATATTTGTATTTTACTAAGTTGTTTCCTGGTATATTATCTTCTTCTTTGTGTTTATTAAAGTTGAATATAATGAATTGCTCTTTCTGCTTCGTTGACCACTTTTTAAAATTTGATCTTATGCCTAAAAGTTATGAGCTGGTTTCAAAGGTTGAAATTAGCTGAATTTCACTTCATGCTACTTGAATGTTAACAGCCAACGACTTTTATGAGATCACAATTTATAGAGCAATTCATTCCCCATTACCTCGTCGCAAAAGTGGCGGAGGTGTTCATTATTAAATTGCTTGGAATATCGTATTTGAATGCAAAATGCATCCGAATTATCTGCAAACGTAACCAATTGGGTCGGTCGCTCCACACAGCCAAGCCGGAAAGTGCACACAGTCTCTATAATACTGACCGTTAAACTGTTAGTCATTCTAGATAGCCTGTCAATCTGGTAATACATTGGCTGAGTCTACAACAAACATCAAAGTGGCATCTTCGGTCTACTGGTGCAAATAATAAAGAAATTGTTACAGAACAATAATTTAAACACATAATTGATAACATTCTCGATTTCTATATTTATATGGAATGAGGTAAGACGACATATACTGCGTTGTGATGAATATGACTTGTTCCGCATGCATGTAATAAAATTAATTAGATTTGATGTGATGAAACAATACACTTTGTAAATTTGCCTTTTCTTATTCTGTAAAGTACGATACTTACTATACGTAAGTCTTCCTTAATTAGATCATTACGATGTATTTTAATTAGGTCACGAACAATGTTGCGAGGAATAGTTCAAATGTGTTACTAGAACTCTATAGATACACTTTGGGTCAAAGTGTATCTATAAGTGTTTTTGTACACCATAGAAGAGTGAATGTAAGTGAATATGGGCCAGCAGAGAAACTATCCTGAATGTAGGAAGAAGAAGTAGAAAGAAGTAGAATGAAGTAGAAAGTAGACTGACAGATCTTGGCAATTGACATGACAATTATCTGTGAAACATTCATTTCACCTTATGAAATATGTATCCTTATATGCAGACACTAGTTTTTAACATCTCGCACTTAAATCATGTCAAGTTCTTTGGGAATGTCTTTTTATCCTTAAAGCACCGTGTTGCATACACCACGGTGCAAGAGAACATTTAATCTAGGAGCTATGAACAATGATGGAGAGTGATACTTTGCATTAGCCTAGTTTAACAAGGTGCGATTACTTAAAACAAACTGTAAAATATGAACTATATAATATAAGAGATGAAATATCGCAGTATATGAATTTTGCTCCAATATTTCTGGAATTTTGCTGCAATGTGTGCTATTGGATGGCGACACTGTTCAAGCAACAATGTGATTTCTTTTGTTTTCTCGGTGGTAGCGAATAAACAGTAAAACTAAAATATGAACTATTCGTTCTATATTTGAGTATTGTTCGCTTATTTCTGGGAATGTTTTGTACGAGATCAAAGCTCCAAAGCGATAACAAACTGTGAAATACGAACAATTCGTTCGAATTATTTGAATTCTGTTCCGATATTTCTTACAAGTTACACTAGAGGGACAATGTAGTACCTCACATATCCAATGCATACAATCTTGGCAAAATTGTAGATTGGCACTCAGAAAAATATATGTCCAATGCTGAACATTTGATATTGTAAAACGAAATTGAGTGCTCACTTGTGTGCTCCAACCTAATCTTGAGCTTCCCGCTTTGAAACCGTTCACGTTTTCATTTTAAAACTGTCTAAACTTGTTTAGAACTTGTTAAAACTTAAGGCATTAGCCTTAAACTTCAAGTTTTAGGTAAACAATACAAACAAAAACAGTTTCAAAACGTGAATCTCAAGAATTGGAATTCAGATTCAAGGTCAACTGTGAAGGTCAAGGTCAACATATAGTTAATAGGACTTTAATGTTGGAGAGATATGGGACCTCTCAGGAGCAAACAAGCTAAGTCACTTCATTAATCAAGGGTGAGATTTGGAATAGATTTATTTTTAAATTGACATCAATAAGACAACAAGAAAAGATACATTCAGGAATTTACAAGTAAAAGTGTACCACAAAACCTCTGATGACTCCAAGACATGGCCAATCTCGTATCTTAAATACTATTTCTCCAGCGTGTGCTTTAAGATAGTGATTCTTTTGTATTTCATTATGATCAAAATTTCTGATACAGTTTATTGAACACATAGCTTGGAGGGATTTCAGTTTTAGAAAATTAGAAGTAAAATTTCTTTGGCACTTCACCCTGTTGTAAATACCGCTATAAAATCAATCAATAGAAAGAGCAAAGCGTACACGTCACATCATTCACGTCAACTTTCAAGACTATCCAATTATTATTCATCAACATTAATTGAGAAATTGTCTAACAAAAGCCGTCACTTGTCTTCCGTATTTAATTAAACACGAGCTCCGTTTTGTTGTTGACTTTCCTCCAGACTCCGTTGAAATTTAGTGTAATATTGGCAATGCCTTAAGCAAGGTATTTCATTGAAGAGCTCTGACTTAATTATATCGTCGTATGTACTCAAACTAAAACATTGTAAGTATTAGCTATAGGTTAGGTCCCCTGCTTTATTACTTCTGGGCATGACGTTTTGAACAAGTGTTTCTTGGAAACCGTTTCAAAGGTTTCTTGAGTACTTCCACTATAGTTAGGGATGGATAAATATGAAAGTTGGAATATTATGTATAGCCTTAAGCTGGCTTTCCATGCTCTGTCATCTTCCGTCAACGTCCGTCACCGTCCGACGAAAACGACCACGTGACCCGTCTCGACCAATCCCTCGCCGTGCGATCAGAGCCACCCCCAAAAATATCGCACGGCGAGGGATTGGTCGAGACGGGTCACGTGGTCGTTTTCGTCGGACGGTGACGGACGTTGACGGAAGATGACGGAGCATGGGAAGCCAGCATTAGAAGTACTATTTGTTATGGATAATTTCCAGAGATTGAAAGAAGAAATGTGCGATGTGGAAATGTCCGGCCTAATAGGGCTCGAACGAACCAGCAACACAAAGGAACATTCTCCCTCCCTTTTAGGGGCCGCTCTTTTACATAGATTTGTAGGCTTTCGTTTCCTCATCAAGTCTAAGGTTTTATTACCTATTATATCCCGATCTATCATGTTTCAGAATTTCAAAAAACATACCTATAGGACATTAGGTACTACTTATTAAGTACATTATTTCTATTACCAAGCATTGCGGAATTTTAACTATAGGTAATCAAACATTTTCTTGTGTCGTTAATTAAGACGAACTCGCACCTACTTATTTTTAAATGTCATTATAGTCAGATAATGTCCGGTGGGTGGGACTAATACCATTTACATCGTCATGAATCAGGTTAAATTACAAATCATTATGAAAGTTAAGCTTTAGTGGTTTCATCCACAAACGATATTTCCCCTGAAGTTTGTTGGCTAACTACGAGAACCACCGTTTTATGGAAAACTTTCCGTGAACTAGTTGTTTACAACCTCTACGACTCAAGTGATTAAATAGTTCATACAAAAAGTGTCCAATTTATTCATTTCGCAATTCGATGTTCGATGAATCTTTAAAGGAATGTGGTCAAAGGACCCAGCATTTCATCTTGGTCATTTGATGATTGAACCAATTGAACCAATACCGAAGCCCGTCTAGTGACATTTGTCCCGAAGGCATCGCCCCCATTTGGTTGATGTATAAAACCGTTTGAGGGCGCAAATAAGAGACATTCTTTAATCGCGAGAGAATGTCTCTGGTTTTTATTCGACATTTAACACGGTTTCTAAATTGAAAATACCACTCTCCTCTGCTTTACTCTAGAATGTCGACAGCAGCTAGAACAAAGTGTAGAACTGAATACAAATAGATAGTGTAGTGAAGTGTAGTAAAGTGATAGCAATTATACCGTGAACAATAGAAACGTCTACCTTATTCTTAGATACAGTAGTTCAATTCTATCCCCTTAAAAGCACGGAGTATAAAAACAGAAGTGTCACACTCACATCTCTTAAAATAATCAGCACCTAAAAAAATGATATAAAAAGAGAGCCAAGTCAACACGTTGATTTAAAAAAAAATTTGCATCGTGTGGGAGGAATTTTTTATATTAAATAAAATTTTCTCAATAGCATTCCCAGAAAATGGGTATTTAAATTATCTCCCAAAGTTGCATAACAGTGGAGTAAATATAAGTCTAGGATATTATATCCGCTTTTTGGGGAAAAAACCTATCTACAATGGAAACTCCCGATAAATTGTGTTTGGTGAATTATGAATATTTTTTTTATTTCACACAACAAACATACATACAAAAATATACATACGAGTATACAGGAAAAACACCACAATGTGGATCACTTATTTTAAAATAAAAAATACACCTAAGCTAATTCGCTATTATTTTGCACACAATTGTAACACCTTACCTTGCTCACACTATGACTTTCTACTGCAGCTGAAATCTCAACTGCCTTTCCAGAACTAAATTGAGATTTCAACTGCAGCTGAAATCTCAACTGCCTTTCCAGAACTAAATTGAGATTTCAATTGCAGTTGAAAGTCATAGTGGGAACAATAAGAATAATAAGAAAGAATGTGGTGTGTGCTGTGTGGTAATGTATCTATACTGCTGAAAATGGCGTATGTTTCGAAATTTCTTCGTCTATTCGTAACTGTAAAATATTAACATTGTGTTTTAGTTTTTGGAATAATCCATGACAAGTGAGAATTCTCTTTGTGAAGAAAGACGTGGAGGTAGGTTTCACGCTCACAAAGAGTACATCGACACGTCGTGATGCTGCGTGTTCAGGTATTTTCTTTGATGTGAAATAACATCGATGCAATTACTTTGTACATGATTAGTTTTACATATTATCTTTCTACTTGCGTTCCCTGAAGTACCAACGTAAGTAATAAGCGCCGCTGAAATACTGAAGGGCGGAGAAAAGCAATATTATTACGAACATTCCTCGGAACAAAGTTTTCACTTTCCATAACAAAGCATACATTCGAAGAGCTCGTTTCTTAGCTAAGAAATCAAGTTCTTAGTTCAAGTTTGACTAGAGAGTTTGAGTTTTTAATAATACTTTCTGAAATTACTTTGTGTGTACATTCCTAAAGCGGTGCGGATTCAAAAGGAGTGACATAAGATACTTATGAAACTTAATTATTTTATTTTATTTTTAGAAAGTGTGCATTGCATCGTTGCGTAATGGAATACTCGTCGTATTACATTTTGAAATTCTATAGTCAATACACAAAATATTTTTTAAGGACCCCTGCCAGTCAGTTTGGGAATTTTTGAAAATGCATGGCATTCCAGGGGGGTATTAGATTTTAATTTCAGTGTAAATATTGGGAGGTGTTATAAGAGACCGATATTTAGCGAAAATTAAATCTACACATTTTAGAAAGGCAAAAAATATCCGGGGCAATCGAAGCTGGTAAAATACCTACGATTCATACGGATAGCTCCAACTTTAAAACCGTTCAACATAGAAATCCGAAACTTGGCATGAATAATAGGTACATATACCAAGAGATCGACTCCGAGCTTTTCCGATATTTCTGTTGCAACATTTCTAAAATAAAATCGGTAAGTACACTCGGCCAAACATAAATTGATCGTTGATCAAATTTGATTGACTGATAAATGTTAGATTGCACCATCCAAAGTCTGTCCAAGCGATCTCATTGTCTTACTCTAGTAGGTGACCCCACATTTCAACGATAATAACAAGCTTTGATTGGTATGGGACACGACCAGCAGTCATTCAAATTTGATCAACGATCAATTTATGTTTGGCCGAGTGTACATGTATTTTTTAATCGAGGAACCTCTATTTTGTATTGAATGTGCTCAGGGTAGAAATATAGTTATCAACAAAAACTCGTAGTCGTTTTCTTCGCCTTTATTCAACGAAGACAATGAGCCCACTTGCAAGTCTGACGGCTGATAATTGCGGTCGCTGCAAGTTGTTTGAATGCAACAGCAATAATATTTGTAAAAAAAATCGGAACGGAAATATTAGAGGTAAAAAAGGTTGTAGAATATCACTTATAAAAATGAGGAAAATACACGTTCTTCCTTTTATGTGCAATTGTTTGGCCAATTTCGAGATTTAATTTTTAGTCACGTGGTAATAACTGGAATACCCAAAGTAATGTGAAAATACACTAGGAAAACGCTCAGTGTAACGCGTTGATGAGCGAGCACGGATACACGCAACACCTGTAACCGAAATTATGTCTATCGAAAATGCCATTAAAAGCCAATTATTCTTGATTTCGTCACAGACTTGTATAAATATCTCCAAAATCTCCAAAAATATTGGTCCCAATAACCTTGCTACGTTTTAAGTTGATCGATTAAACCTTTGATTGAACGGTTCTTTGTTAAATTTCAAAATCACAGGATATCATTCAAAAATATACCTGGGACCACTCATATGATATAAGTAAGTCTACACAATATCAGATCGACTGTTGAACGGTCATTATCAGTTTCATTTGCGTTTAAAAGTTTCTGCTCTAACTACCTTGCCATGAACTGAAGAGTGGAAGTCGCCGTGAATTTGACCGCCAACACGCAAAATGTCCGTAAAATGTCAATAACTTTTGGATTTAAGCACAGATTAGTATGAAAATTGTCAAAAATGCAGATAATGTTGGTCCTAACCATCATGCGAAGTTATAAGTTGATCGTTCAATCGGTTCTAGTTTAAATTTAAAAAAACACAGGAAAGATGGTTTTAAATTTTAACCAATGGGAGGATTTGGCTGAAACTTTTTATGCTTGGGTACAATGTTGGTTGATATGACTATGGTAAATTTCAAATTGATCGGACCAACCAACGAAAGATAATTTTTTTAAATTTGAACCAATCAGGGAATTTCAAAAAAATTAGGGTCAGCAAATCTCATATTTGGTCTGGATATGTGTGCAAAATTTCAGCTCGATCGAATAAACGGTGCGACTTGTATACGAGCAGAAGACAGACAAAAAAAAAAAAAAAAAAAAAAAACAGAGGTCCGTGCCAAAAGAGCCAAAAAGAGACGCTCGCTTCGCTCGCTCAATTATTTTGTTGACTAAATTTAATATGGTTCTATTTGTCACCGCATTTTCTCTTTTCGTGGCTGCTCTTCTTTCTCGTACACTTTGTTATGTATCTGATTGGTTGATTCTATTGCAAACGTAAAATAGCAGCTCATGTTTGGAGAATGCATGTACGTTGCTGCTATTTTATGTCGTAATTTTACGACAAATTACAAATTAGGTAATTTTGTATTGTACTGATTTGTTTTGTATTAAGACGGACTCCATCCCACCTAGTTCATAATCATAGTGAGTCATATCACTTCAACATATTTATTTGGAATTATGGCCCACCCACATACCATAACTTGCCAATATGAAGATATGCTGTTGATATTTGATATTTACTAGGGCCGAAAATCTGTCGACAAGACCACAGCCAAAACGGCCTAAAACACTGAGCAGGTATTTTTTACCACATGTGCACTTTCGGAAATGCAATAATCAGACCTTCTTCCCTACACTGTTGCCATTGACAATGCCATTGACTTCACTTTATGGAAAGAGTCAACTAAATACTTGGCATCACGGCAATACGACACTTCACCGAATGACTGCAGTGGCCAGAGATATTTATAACCAGTCACGCATCTCTGCAAAGAAATGCCTATAGTAATAGGTCTCCAAGGGAAATAAATCATTAGACATTTATGTGATACACAAGAGTAACATTGACTGTTAAATCTCCTGATATATTTAAGATTTTTTTAAACTGCAGCTAAGATCGATCCAATCGACCTGAAATTTTGTACAATTTTGTACTAGCAGTCTCGAGTCTAGTTTTTGAACGAGATTCTTTGAGCGAAAAATTAAAAATTGAATGGTTTGACAGATCAACTTAAAACTTTGCATGGACATTAGGACCAACATCCAATAACTTTTGACTTCAAAAGTTATTGACATTTTACGGACATGATATGCTTGATTTGAAATATTGTCAATTTTATTGAAAGAAATTACAGATATTTTATCACTGCTTCTTGGACTCATATCATTTCAGCTCTTCCCAAGGTATGTAGAGCAGAATCATGCAAACAAACGCATATCAATTCGCATGCAATACAAAGGCTCGCTTATCAACGCGTTACACAAAACGCGTTAAGTTTTCTTAGTACTATTCATAGTGATTAGAATATTCTTCGTAGTATCCTATTCCTTGGTATCCTATTCCTATATCCGTGGTACCTTTGTGTCCTTAGTAATTTTCTCCTTGGCAATGTATCCAAGGTTAGTAAAGTAAGATAACCAAATAAGCTTATCCTCTGTGAAGATGGCAAGAGATTAAAAACTTAGAGATATCATGTTATCAATTTTATCATTCGTGATGACGTAGGTAACTAGGTAGAAACTAAACATAGAAACGCATTTCATAAAAATTTACGGAGACACCAAATGTCCAATATATGAAATTGAAAGTGAAGAAGGATATAAACTGATCAGTAGATGCGGATATTTATCGACAACTTCCAGTGGAGTCAGGAAAGTGACAGATGAACATCGGACATCTCACTTGCCGGGCGAGAGCTCTACCAACTGAGTTACACCGCGCTGATGAGGGTTGAACTCCGAGGAGAATGGAATGAAGTCACTATCATCTGATCATGTCTCATTGCACTTGCGTGCGCAACCCTTATACTCGACTTAACGTGTCTCTTTCCAGCTCGAATGATGACATCTTACTGGGGCTGCTGCCAAAGTATAAGGGTAACTGAAGAAAATAAAACAAATACGTATATAGTATGTTCCACCTAAAAGTGACATATTTTAGTCATAACCAGTGAAATTTTCTTTTACATTTTCTTTGCAATTCATGCGTTCATGCGATTCTTTTGTTCTTTATTCAGTGAGCAAATAACGGCAACTCTACATAATATGTTATATTTTCTTTGTTTCGATTGATGTTTTGTTTGCTTATAATGTAATAAAAGACGTTCGTGCAAGCTACGAATTCCAATATGCTCGAAATCTGTCCCACGTAAAAGAGTTCCACATTCCAGATAAGTACACGAAAATAACTTTTGAAAGCATCATGACGAGGGGTTTGACGTCATTATCGAGAAACAGTCCATAGAATACAATACAGAATTTATCAGTTACCTAGCTAAAAAAAAAAAAAAAAAACTTTTCCATGATTTTTTGTTGCAAAATTTCATTAGATACCTGGAAAATCAAACTGCATGAGATGTTTTTCTAGAAATTCGAGCCACTCTTTCAGATAAGCTGATGTGAGAACGAATTACGAATATCCCAAGCCACCTTGAACTTCAGCATTGTCCCTGCAACTGCATATTCTTATCTGAGAGATTCAGGTCATCGAGCTATCAGCATGGATAATGACGCTGGTGACCCGGGTTCGAGATGCGTGGTGGGACATAATGGAGATGCGCCGTGCATGCCAAGTCACTGATGGGATGCAGAAGACGTAGTGTCATCACGCCGGGATGAATAGCAGATCAGTACATGCCGGGAGGAATGTCATAGATATGATAATGTTGCATTCAGAGCTGGAGATTTGATGGTTTTTGGTATCTTCTGAAGCTTTTGGTCTGAAAGTTGGTCATTTGAATATGACAGCAGTCCGCAGCTGACGAAATGTCGCAAGCCCTTTTTAGGGGAAGTGCGTTTGGTTGGGTTGGGTTGGGTTGGGTTGGGTTGGGTTGGGTTGGGTTGGGATAAACATATATACTCGACTATCAAGAAACTCAGAATCACCATTCATACATTTTATTTGTGAAGAAACATACTACATCTAAATACTCTTAAAATGGTATACTTCGCAATTGCTCAATCCATAATTCAGTATGGAATAATCAGCTGGGGTGCAGCATGTGAAAGTCATGCCAAAAGATTATCTATTATTCAAAATACTATACTGAAAATCATACTTTAAAAAAATAATTTATATTGCACAGAGCTCTTATATAGTGAAATAATGTATTTCCATTAATAAAACTTTACGCTAAATTTATAATAATGAATTTTCATAAAAACAAGCAACAAGTTTCTAATGTTCAACGGATTAACACCAGGTCTATAACAAATAATAATATTGAAATACTAAGAGTTAATAAGGGTCTAGCGCAACATCATGGTATATTTGTAGGTCCGAAACTGTACAATCTGCTTCCGGTAAATATCAAGAATTTTATAATAACGTCCAAAAACGAACAATTTATATTTAAACATTTGGTTAAAGAATGGATTAAAACATTTTCGATTGACACTCTGAAAAGAACTCTACATAATGAGCTTTATAATTTAAATTAATATGCAATAATCTGTTGTTCGTGGTTTCCATCTGCCTATGTTGCTTTTATATGTACCTATTCTAATTTGAGTGTTTCATACTTTTTCCTGTTGTAGTTAAGTTAATTATTCGATTACATTCTCTACTTATATCCGATGTCTCCTCTCGCTTAATCTTAATATCTCTATGTATTTGTACTCACAAAATTGTTTAGTTAAATATGTTTAGTATAGTTTTGTTTAATTTATAATTTCAATAACTTTTATTCCAAATTTAATATTGATCTCCCCGACACATGTCTCATAAAGGGGAGAGTGTATTTGTTTCATATGTACTCACTTCATGTAAATAAAAACATAAATAAATTAGTTTACAGTGGGAAAAAAAGTGTAGGTAAAACACAGCAATTACCTGCGGGGTTACACAGAATCTCTGACGATGTCGTAGGTTTATTCAGCGAGCGTATAGCGAGCGTCACCCACTCTTATGACACTTTCTCCGTTTTTATTTGTATTTTTTTTGGCAATGCCCAGGAACACCGTTCAACTTTTCGATCTGAAAAGTTGTATACACACTAAGGTCATTAAAGCTATCTAGTATCATTTTTGAACGTGATCATGTGATTGGCGAAAAAAAAATGGAACGTTTGACTGATCAACTTTTAGGTATTTTTGAAAATTTTCAGACAAACCTGTCTATAGAACTTCAAGAGTTTTGCAATATTGTCAAATGTATTCAAGGAAATTTAAATACAAAATGATCACTCATGCTCCTTTGTCGCAAATTGTTCAAGGTCTCTTATAGAGGGCAACAGCTTTAACATGAATTTGAATTCGCATGCAATATGAAGGATATATCGACGCTTTACACAGAGTGTTTTTCATTCTGGTGATGGATGGATTTCCTAAATACGTATCGTCGTAATATTAGACGAATATCATTCAAATTGTATACAATTGAAAAATAGTTTACGTAGACATTTTGTCGACTTGAGAAATACTATCTTCTAAAGAATACAATATTTGTGCTCAAATTTATGGCAAATGTAAAATGTTAGTAATTTTCACCATGTTTCGGCTTTAGAAGCACAAATATTTTAATATTTTCTGTGGCGTCAAAAGAACATGGTACATATTTATTGTCAATGGCATATGAATAATACTTCAAATAATGTAAACAAACTGTTTTTCTGGCTGTGTTATTGAGTTAACATTGATTGGTCCAGGGTGTGAGCTCCAGTTTCCTTTAAACCCCAGTTTCTTTATAACACAAGGGGATTTTGTAAAATGAAATAATCAGGCGTTCCGAACTTTGTGGTAATATACGATATTATTTCAACAATTATTACTTCCGCTTTCCGGACGTTTGAAGTGGTTATATTAATATTCCAGTCGGATCGCAATGGCATTGAAGAGAAGAAATATTGTGTTGGTCTTATTTGTTTTTCATTTAATATCTTTTATCCTTATCATTAAATAATGTAATAGAAACACAAATACAAAAGCCCACAGAAAGAGAACTCGATGAGGAATGATTGAAGGGTAGAAAAAAAGATTTTCATCGCAATAAGCGAATTAAATTGTTAAAACTACAAATTCCTCCAGAAAATTCTCCAGAGCTTTTAAATTAATAAATCCTTTTAAATCCTTCGCACGAATGAATGCCCCTCGGCGTTTTATTGAATGTGAAAACAAGATGTAATATTAATTCCAAATCCGATGCGCTTGTATACCCTGCTAAGCCGGCTATCATTCGCCCTCTAGGAAGCTAAGCTCTCTGCGTGGTTCTGTAATGGACTGAATCATTCCCTCTAGGAAGCTAAGCTCTCTGCGTGGTTCTGTAATGGACTGAATCATTCCCTCTAGGAAGCTAAGCTCTCTGCGTGGTTCTGTAATGGACTGAATCATTCCCTCTAGGAAGCTAAGCTCTCTGCGTGGTTCTGTAATGGACTGAATCATTCCCTCTAGGAAGCTAAGCTCTCTGCGTGGTTCTGTAATGGACTGAATCATTCCCTCTAGGACGCTAAGCTCTCTGCGTGGTTCTGTAATGGACTGAATCATACCCTCTAGGACGCTAAGCTCTCTGCGTGGTTCTGTAATGGACTGTGTCATTCCCTCTAGGAAGCTAAGCTCTCTGCGTGGTTCTGTAATGGACTGAATCATTCCCTCTAGGAAGCTAAGCTCTCTGCGTGGTTCTGTAATGGACTGAATCATTCCCTCTAGGACGCTAAGCTCTCTGCGTGGTTCTGTAATGGACGGAATCATACCCTCTAGGACGCTAAGCTCTCTGCGTGGTTCTGTAATGGACTGTGTCATTCCCTCTAGGAAGCTAAGCTCTCTGCGTGGTTCTGTAATGGACTGAATCATTCCCTCTAGGAAGCTAAGCTCTCTGCGTGGATCTGTAATGAACTGAATCATTCCCTCTAGGAAGCTAAGCTCTCTGCGTGGTTCTGTAATGGACTGAATCATTCCCTCTAGGAAGCTAAGCTCTCTGCGTGGTTCTGTAATGGACTGAATCATTCCCTCTAGGAAGCTAAGCTCTCTGCGTGGTTCTGTAATGGACTGAATCATTCCTTCTAGGAAGCTAAGCTCTCTGCGTGGTTCTGTAATGGACTGAATCATTCCCTCTAGGAAGCTAAGCTCTCTGCGTGGTTCTGTAATGGACGGAATCATGACTGTTACTGATGAGTTTGGCGGAAAGATTTACGAGCGAGATTGCCATCTTCATATGTGAAAGTCTCCGCCAAGTACTTTCTAAACTTTGTCTGCGTCTCCATTCAAAGTTTGTTCGGTTTTTAAAACTCAGTTTATCATCTAAGAATCTCATCAGTACCTCGCAACTAAATCCCCAGATATTTCATGTTCTGATTTACGAAACTACCTACATCAGTGTGCATTCAGGGAAGCATCTGGGGTAGCGACATAATTCATTGAGACTCTTGCCTCTCCTTAATTGTGTTTCAAGGTTGAAGATACTTCCACTTGGTGACTTGAATTTTTATAAAGCTTACGCCAGAAATATCAAGTACATACTGAGGATTCCATAAATGTATAACGTCTACTTGAACTTAGCAAACTTTTAGCCTCCCGTTTTTTAATTAACATTTTTTGTAGTTTACGTTGTTATTTAGGGGTGTGGTGGGATGGGGTAGCGTGCCTGGCCCCCAAAACCCACCCCCCGAGTTCGTTACTGATGCATGTCATAGTTTTATTACCTTGTAGTCGACTCAACCTATAAATAGGATGATACAACAGATAAACCATTACAGTTCGATTTCTGGAAAAGTATCGTTTTGTTTCTACTCGCCAAGAATTCAGACGCCATTTTTGTCTCCTCAGCAGTGTAACTGAAAAGTTAGTTTTGGCAATGAAAAGTTTGTCTAAAGTTTGAAAAAGTATCCAGGAAATGGAGTCAGTAGCTAGACAAACACTTTCGACGGGTATTGCCCCCCCTCCCCCCCTACACTTCTGCTCTATTCGCCTCGAACAGCCACAAGTAGAGAACAGACGACCCCGCCACCTGATGTCTTACCGCATCGTGTGTTTATCGAGTCCTTGCTGCTACACAACCCAATATTGTTGTTCCATTCCACTGTCCTGTTCGTTGAATTGTTTGAAACAGCATTACGTTGAGATAATATGAATGAGGGGACACCGAAGTCTGGCTTCTTGTTTTGATTTGGTATGAAACGTAAACCGAAATTCTACGGATTCTTGTTTCCCGACCAAATCCTACCAGTCGCTCATTATCAGAGCAAACTCTGGATACTTCCTTGTTTGAATTCCTGGACTTTGTTGTGCTTCTCCGAGTATGCAATGTCTCTCGATTCCATACAGTTAGTTGTTCCTCCAACCATTCCTTCATAAATGAAGCTCGCATTCAAAAGAAACTTTTCACATTATTTGGGGACGGTTCCCTAAAAGCGCTTTAAATAATTAATTTCATTCAATGTTTACTTCATTTCATTCCCATTCAAATTACATTTTACTGTTTTCACGAGTCGAAATTAGTACTAGACATTTCTTACCTTAGTTATGCCACCTACTGTGTCTGTTAATTCCAAAACATCGATTTAAAATTTAATAAAATTGTGGTAGGAATTGTAATGAACCGATTGGAACATAAATGGAACCGAAATTCATTTGGATCCCAGTCCCTACTGCTAGCAAAGTATAGGATTTTGGAGTAAAAGTATAAGTATATATAGGCTTCTTGCGTAAGAAAAGGTTGCCATAGTAACTTATATAAAGGTACAGGGAATAAACAAGTCTAAGGCGGCAATCCATCTCATCTTTAGAATGATTATACCTTATGAAAGAAAGACATTTACGTACAAGTTAAATATTCATCTGAGAAATGGGATTTTTTTAACTTTGAGACATTTCCCTTCTTCCTTACAGACTCCTCCGAGTGACGTCAGGGGCAAAGAGGGCAAAAAGGAACTTGTCGAAAATCGACAAGAGTTTCTCAAAGAACTGACTCGCAAAGAACTGAAGATCTGAGGCACGCATTCCATGAACTCCCCTTCACTGCATGTTCAGCACCGGGTGCGTGCGTGAGGTGGCAAAGTGAAAGCTTTAGTGTTCGCCATTCTCCTCGCGTGGTGCGATGTTTCTCGAGCCAGCAGTGTGATATCTCTGTCCAAAGAGTGCTTTGAGATATTGCACTGTCATTTATTATTCATTGAATAAAAAAGGTGGCCACGATTTATACGAAAACTTTTTTTTACGTGTGAATATATAAATCAGTTGGTGGCATGTAGCGAGAGTATAATGTTATATCCGTACCACAAGAGATATGGATAAAATACACACAAAAGGATCCATTTATTGAAGAATGTATTCGTTTTTACAACTTTTAATTTGTCAAAAGTTCCTTTGTAGCCGTTAAACCCGATTTGTGAGCGTTTTTGTACTTTGAAAGAATGGGAACTTTTTTTCTGTACAAAACGTACTTTTCTGTACTTTTTTCTGTACTTTCTGTACTTTTTCTGTACTAACGGTTTGTAAAGAGGTGTGTAAAGCAAGCAGCTCCCATTAAAGCACTAATTGCGGGAATGACATCAGCAATTAGTGCATAATTAGTGATTCTACTTAAGTCCATACTGATAAATAGTGCACAATTATTTTGGGGATACGGGCATTTGGCTGTGGGGGCTGCTAACTTCATGTAGCAGAACCGATTAAAGCACTAATTTCCGGATAGACCAATAATTAGTACTCAATTAGTGCTTAAATACGTAATGTCCAAGAGAGATTTAGAATACCTATAACCATAGAGGTAAGAAGGGTTTCTATGCTATAACATCTTTACATATACGTTCAGAGGAATTGAAAAGCTTGGTACAAAACGTAACAAAAGTAAAAAAAAACGAATTTGAGAAAAGGTGACAGAACAAGCTATAGCAATAAAAAAATGTCGTTAGATAAACAAAAATATTGGTTGGAAAGTGGATTGTCCATGGATTGTCTATGCAGTCTATGTAATACATGTAGTTCATGTTGGTCTCGGAAAAGTTGTTCGTGATAATCTCGGATGCACAAGTACTGTACAACTTGTTGCGTTTGAACAAGGTTTGAACCCTTCCTTGGTTTGAATATGCTCCTCATTAAAAGATGTAATAAATAAGTATGGTAAAATAGAATGGTTGAATGTGAAAAACTGGGAAATACACCTCCATATTATTGTCTTAGCAATAAAATCAAACTTCATAGAACAACAATGTTGGAACAATGAAGGCAGAACTAGATTTCAGATTTTTTTCGTAAAATACTATCAATATAAAACCGAATTACCTGAAATCACAAATAGTGATATAAACACAACTGATTAGAAGGGCATGTTTTTATCTAATAAAAGAACATGATTTGAAACCAGCTTCATATGAAATAGCTAATATTTGGGGGAATACAAGATAACTAAATACATCAGAACCATTTATTGATGGTGCGTTTTATTTCTGCGGTATTTGTTCTGTTTTGTTGTTATCCCAATGTTGATACGAAAATATCAATATGTGCTGTCATTTTCATGTTGTTTTATGACTGTTAAAGTATAAACTGTGATTGTGTTACAATATAACTCATGTGCAGAGCTCGAAATTAACACTCGCCCGCTCGCCCCAGGCGTGTATAGATTGACTGCTTGGTGAGTAAATATGACAGATATTTGTTCGACGCCAGCGAATATATTGAATAATTTTAGCGTTTAACATTAATCATAATTTTTCAGTTTTTCTTGCATCGTAAGTTGTAATTTTACCTAGAAGGTAAATAACTCAAGTTATTTTCGTTTTCGACTCGCATGCTACTGTGAAGTAGTATACTGGAATACCTACGTTTTTTATTTTGAATTTGTAAGTGATGTACAGCCACATTCATTACTTCGTAGTCTAGACTCAAAACAACAACCCAAATTACATAGTTAAGACGGCTGGGTAGTGAGCGTGGCCTTGAAGAGTTTTTTCATTCATTTTCTTCAATATCTTTTACCAATGTAATTATTAATAAAATAAGGCTTTGTAAGAGTCTTCAGAACAGTTCAATGAAAATAATTTCATAGTTAGGAATAGTTTATTAGTTTTATTTTGTCCTACAGATGTTAAGTACCATATTTTTTTTTTACTAATTTTCAGGCACTGAACGTCTGTAGGACAAAATAAAACTAATAATAAACCATTCCAATTTATGAATGGTATTAATGTTCATTGAACTGTTCTGAAAACACGTACAAAGCCTTATTATTAACAATTACATCGGTAAAAGATATTGATAAAAATCGATTAAGAAACTCTTCAAGGCCACGCTCACTACCCTGCCGTCTTAAGTTGCCTAACCTCCAGCAAAGATAATGTTATTGACATGATCTGACTCACTGACCCTCTCTATTATAGGAGGGTAGACCAATCATTTGGGTACAGCCGCCTCGTTATGTTCTGATAAAACCAGTCTTGCAAATCACCCCTCTGTATACAAATATCTGTATTTCAGGCAACTTATACTACGTCTGTGTACGACTGGTAGTCGCGATAGAGGGGTAATATTTATCAGGACATAGAGGTGACTATACTGCGGGTTGCCTGCCAATGCGAGCTAATAGGGACCCCTGGCTGGCTTCTTTTGAATGTGACCGTACATACTGTATACCGTGTGCAGACATAATATTGAGCATCGACAATGGAAATAGGTATCATCATAAGTGACAAACATGTTCAATGAAACAAGTTGGAAAACAAACATGTTGGAACTATAAATCTAACTTCACTAATAATCAATTCCCTACAAGTTTCGTGTACTTCTCGGATTTTTGGAAAGTCGAAATATTACTAATATCGCTTGATATGAATATTTTACCAAGACGTTATCTAAAAAATTTCGGTTAAATAATGAAAATGAGGTGGGCGAGTAAAAACATTTATGTTTCGGTAACTCGCCCGGAGGGACATTTTAAATATCGAGCCATGTTATTTTATGCTGTTATTTTTAGTGAACTGCTGTTATATCATTTTGTTACAAAATGTACCTTTTAGCAGAAATAAACAGTAAATAACTACTAAAATAATATCATCTATGATAAGAATAATTAGTCAAAACGTGGTGTGAACATTTTTATGAGTTGGTTGTTTCTTCCATTATTATCATTCAATTTTAACAAAAAATTGTCCGCACCGTTTTTCTTTCAATAAAATAACAACAGTCGGCTTAGGAGTACAACCGCCTATTCTTCACGGACTTCAATTTCATGAAGTCCAGTTTTTTCATATATTTTTTGAAAACTGTAGATATTTTCTGTAAAAAGGACTGCGAGGAAAATTTTACACGAAGTTACGTAGAACTCAACGAGGAAAATAACTCACACCCATTTGAGTGCAGTAGTTTAGCCTATCGTGCCATTTACCACCATCCCTGCGTTATCGAACAGCCGAATAGCCAATCCATTCTGATTTTATTGAAACCAATCATCGAATCTATTTACAATAAACCCCTATGCGTGGAGATATCGATCTGCATGGCAAGTGTTTCTCCACCGCAACTGTATTCACAGGCTTATCCTAACCAAACAGCCGAGTGATATCAACGCTCGTAAGAATAAATCTGTACAATATACGAGGTGAAATCCTGGTGGCCGGCGCTAACACATTCGAGCATTGGAATTGAGACACACGGGGGTCCTTGCAGAACGTGTAAATTACCCCCACTGACGTAATTCTCATGTGACTCGGTTCCCTTCTGTCGTAAACAATAACTTTACACAATTCGGTAACTATTCCCAGTAGAGTGTTGGGTTGTGTGGCAGGTTTACGCATGGCCCGCAGGATTTCTCTGCCAACTTCTGAATATTGCTTCCCGTTCAGTTTTAGTGCGTTGCTATCTTTAATAACGCTTATGGCAAGTCTATGTTTGTTTTTAGATGTTATAGTTCATTTTCACACCGATCAACGAATTCGACCCTAAAAACACCAATTCATAGCTTGAACGAACTTCTTCGGTAATATCAAAAACAAAAGTTTCCCCTAGGTCGGACATGCTGGCACTTTGTCGGGTCAGATTTTACCATATTTAACACATAAATGGAGGTAAAGGCTGAATTACACGATTCAAGTTTCCTTGAATTCAACCCTTACCAGTGGGTTGATTTCAAGACTTGGATCGTCTAAATGAAAAAATTGAAGCATTTCAAAACACGTTTCCAAGTCTTGAATTCAAGACATATTCTCTTCAGCCTTTTCAATTAGAACATGTCATATTTTCCTCCAAGTCTTGAAATACTTCAACAATTTGTTTTTAAATCAAGGGTTGAATTCAACCCCTTCAAGAAAACTTGAACCGTGTAATTCAGGCTTAAGTCTATGTATTTTTATAATGTGAGTGATTCCTTTTCGTACTAAAGATTAATGCGTAACCTATAATTTTAAAAAAATTATAAATTACTTGTGTTCCAACAAAATAAACAAGATTGAGGTATGTTACCC